>PVKS010004473.1:0-78120 GCA_004027875.1 Aplodontia rufa | reverse complement strand
ACTTTGACTCAAGACTCCATTCCAATTCTTTGCCTCTTCCTTCAAGAGGGAGACCCTCGACAGTACCCTCCCATAAAACTGAACTCAATTTTGCAGTTCAGAAGCTGGAAACTCTCCACCAGGCCAGTTTTCTTCCTCTAGGTGCCTAGCATTGGTGGATCCTGAAGAGTGTACAGAGTGAATGAGGGTTTGGGATAGTCGGAGGGGAAAAAAAGCTTTTGACTAGTAAGAATAATGGCAGGAAAGGTAAGAAACAAAGGAAGAGGGGTACATTTCTTTAACCCCCTTCATGATTAATGTTTAGTTTTTAACTTAGGATCATAAGCTAGACAACCATCCCCTGTCTCAGATGACAAGAGTCACTGGAGCCAAGTGCTAAAGTATTTTGATTTCTGCAACCTGGTAAGAGTAGGGTTTAGTAAAGTGTGGTTGGGGACAGTGAGCCCAGTCTTTCTCTGAAACACACATCCAGGCTTTCTTCTCTGGGATTTTCATTCCAGCCAGAATGATTTGTTTAGTTCAGAAGTTGAATGCAGCAGTGGGAAAAACCTAGTCAGGGCAAGAGCTGGGGAAAGATAGGAGACTATCTGAAATATGCGCACTGGATTCCAGGACAAAAGGGAAAAGTGTTTGTGAAGTGGTGCAACCCAGACTTTCAAGCACTGTGTTGGAGAGAATATAAAATCCTTATGGTCCTCTTCTCCCATTGGTTTCACCATCTGACTGGCAACAGTCTCTTTTCAGCTGCACTGATGTTGCTACCATGTAGCAATGGCTAAAATCTGTGATACTGGAACTCTTTGCTTTGTGTTTTAGTATTTTTCTCCTGTGGGATTGGTAGATATTTTGTGTCTGTGGCAGCTTCCATCTGCTTGGTTCATCTCAGACATTGTGTAAAGCCTGGGTAGGTCAGAAAAGACAAGAGAAGTCTCCCTTGACCCCTCCAGGGAAAAGGGCTCTTTCCTTCCCCTTGATGGCTTTGGAGTCAGAAGGAAGGAATAAGGATCAGATTAGAGAGTAGGATATCTAGTGCAAACCTGAAACTGACAAGAAAATGTGAGAGGCAGGCTCCTGGGCTTCTCTGGATAAGAGTTTTGTTCTTTCTTTGGTTGTAAGAGGGTGAGAACATTCCAGGATAGAGAAAACTATTTTTATTTTAAGTGAGTCTAGGAAGCAGGTGAGATTATATCTTTCCTTTTTTTCTACTAGCCCTAGAACAGCACTGAATGTCATCAGGGTGCTGAGTGGATACAGATAAACATCTCCCTGCAACATCTGATAGTTGCAAGAAACCTTTGCCTGGTGCAACAAACCACCGGGTGCCAGCAGACCCTACCACAGCTCTCTAAGGGGACATTAAATTTTTTTCAAGTTCGGTTTTGTAGGTTTATTTTCAATTTTACTTGCTGTTTATTATTTGTATTTTTAGATGGCCTTCTAGAAAAAGATCTCTAAGCACTATTTTGTGTGTGTGTGGGGGGGCCCACGCCCCCCGTTCCTGAATTCTTGTGAAAAAGGCCCAGGAGCTTTGGAACAAGCAGGAGACAGGCCTGGTGGAGGCTGGAGGCCAGAGGCCAGGGGCAGCGCAGGGCGCTAGAGGTGGGGACTGGAGAGGAGCGGCGGTTCCTTCCTGGTGATCCGGACTGGGCTAGTGGCAAGTTGGCTGTTCTTTTCTCTGCAGGGGTGCCCGTCCCAGCGCTGTTTCCGCACCCCCAGCACGCCGAGCTGCCCGGGAAGCACTGCCGCCGCCGCAAAGCTCGCACGGTTTTTTCTGACTCCCAGCTCTCCGGTTTGGAGAAGAGGTTCGAGATTCAGCGCTACCTGTCTACTCCGGAGCGGGTGGAACTGGCCACCGCCCTCAGTCTGTCTGAGACGCAGGTGGGCCGAAGGAAGGGGAGTCCTTGATCTCTGCTGCGATAGTCTCTCTCCTCTTAACTCTTAACACTTCAGGACTCATTGAGGAACTCTTCGAGTGGCAATGAGCCCCTTCCGCTTTTTTACTAGGTTTTCCCCAAAATCCTTACTAAAATAAGGTACCCCAAACCTTATGCCAGACTTCCCAAAACGAAGTTCTTCAGCGGAACTCCACGTGAAGAAAACTCTCTGGTGATTTTGACGATCACCTTTGCATTACGAACTACTATTTCTAAGCCTCCTTTAGTCATCTGCAACCGAGTATGTACCCGGGTCAGAGGTAAACTAGTAAGATATTATACAGTTTCTTGTCCTTAGAAAACACACCCAGGGAGATTTTTTTATTCTCCTTCTTAGTTCAATCAATCTCTATCGCAGCAGCGGGTCATCATATGCAGCCCCATCTACTCCCAAAACATACTGTAGTTTAAGCAAAGCCTTTTCTCTCTATTGTTTTCATTTTTGCTCCAGGAGTTTTTCACCGGTAATCCCCCAAACTCTTTCTCTAGTCCCCCTCTCTCAAATTTTTTTTGCGTCCGGAAATGCAACTGTGAAATCATTAGACTTCTAGGTCTGGGTCTGACTTCTCTACAGCGAAAATTAGCAAGTTCAATTCTCATTTTCTTGTCGACGTGTCGTGCTGGACCAGATAGTTAGATGTCTCAATCAGAGGATCATAAATTTAGTGTAAAGGAGACTCGCCACGCAGCACGATTGGTAATTCTAATTAATAACAGTGTTGGTAATTACTAATCACAACATTTTGATCCTCATCATTATTTTGGGACTATTACTCCTGGGAGCCGTAGGATGCTTGATTCTCATTCAACCTAAGACGATAATTTGTGAGCTCTTTATGTACTACTTAACCCAAGGGTGAAGCGGCTACAGTTCTTGGATAATTCATCAATGGTTTGCAGTCCGTTTTCCTAAACCCAGCAAATCGCTCAGATCTTAAGTATAGGTCTGGAAGAGTGACATGATTTTTTTTTCTTTTTTTGTCTCTCGGAAATCAGGTGAAAACGTGGTTCCAGAACCGGCGGATGAAGCATAAAAAGCAATTGAGGAAAAGTCAAGACGAGCCCAAAGCGCCAGACGGGCCCGAGAGCCCTGAGGGCAGTCCCCGTGGTCCAGAGGTCGCCGCTGCCGAGGCTCGCCTGAGCCTGCCCGCCGGTCCCTTCGTGCTGACCGAGCCAGAGGATGAGGTGGACATTGGGGACGAGGGGGAGCTCAGTTCCGGGCCGCAAGTGCTCTGAGTCGCTAGGCTGGGAAGGGGAGGCGGGAGAGGACTCTGTCCTGCCAGACGCGCTTTTCTCCTGAACGGGAAGACCAGAACTACGGTTTTGCAGCGGGCGTTGGGGAGCAGCTCCTGGAAGACCAACAAAACCCACCCGTCAGCCCTCCGGTGGGTGCGGAGCCAGAGCCGCCGCAGGCTCGGCCTCCCGCCCCTCCTCGCCCAGCTCTGGACCTTGTGCGCCCCGAGCGTGAGCTGGGGTCGCCGCGCGTCTTCAGCGGCTGGGATCTCCAACCCCGGCGTCGCTGCCTTTCTGAACCTGGGCTTTCGGTTCTCTGGTTCGGTGGGGGAAGGGTTTCTTTCGCCGCAAACGCACAACCCCTTCTTTCTCTTTTCTCAGCCACCTGCCCCCAGATCTGTTGTCCGGGTTTCAAGGTCTCCCCACCCGGACCCTTTGCCCTTCCTTAAGCAATTCAGCTTGCAGCGGTAAGAGACCAGGTATCTGTGGCCTTCTGCTCTGCAGGGATTCAGGTAGAGTCACAACAGGAACCTTAAGACGTTCAGTGCCAGGACCGACTCGCGCACTGTTCCTCACTAACCTCCCGCCCACATCCTACCCCCTTCACATCACGTCTCTCATTCAAACGCAGAGGCACAGCCCTCCTTGGACGGCGCTTCCCTTCTCTCCCGTCCCTGTCCTCAGCAAGAGCTCGCGGATACGCGCCCGGGCACTTTTCCTGAGCTTGTGACCCCCGGGCATGGATGCTTTTCAAGCTGTCACTGCTCCATAAAGAGCGGCGCTCGAACGCTCGAACACCCCAAGATACTGGGGCAGAGAAAAATCCGTGCAACACTTTCTGCTTCCCGAACTTGTTGCGCTCCTGTCCCGCAACTCTTGCAGGTCCCACAGGCTACTGATATTTTAAAAGTGAGTGTCCTCGGGTTGTGTGTGGAAATGATCCTTCTCAGTGCATTTTAGGGTATGCAGAGTTTTAGTAAGGTTAAGGTTCATGGCCATAGTCATAATTTAATAGCTTTATGACTAAGGCTAAAGGGGTTCTGGGCGTGCATTTGTTTGGTGACTGTCCAGGTGGGCCGAGGGTCTGATTGCCTTGCACGTTTTTCCTCTCTTTTTCCCCTGGGAGGTCTCCTGTTCTCCTACTGGGTTTGCAGTCTCTTTAGATAATAAAGGGCTCGCTCGGCAAAACTAGGAACCACCAAGCATTTCCGGGAATTGTTTTTTTTTTTACCGCGTCCTTCTACGCCCAAGTCTTCTCCCGGGGGTCCTAGACAATTTCCTATTCCCGGTAGAAATGAACTTGACTGATGACCTTTCGTTAAGCGATTTCTTCTCTACACCTCGTTTTCCTGTTTTTAATCGTTTGATTAATGGTCTTGAGACCCACCTACATGGAAAAAAGGTCGCCGCAAATGGTAATTTGTCTCTCCGAAACGCTGAAGGGACTAGGATGTCTTGATATTTGGGATTTAAGATTATGGTAACGAATTGTATGACAACATTGGCATACTCAGTACACTTATCAAATATAGTAGCCATGTCGGAGGCGACCTCCGCTTCCATTTTCCTTTGGCTTCTGGTTGTATCTTTAGATATGTGTGAGCTCAGGAAGACTGGAAAAGAGCGTGACTGGGCAGGTTCCAACGATGAATAATAATAATGTAGACCACAGTGGCTGAGCTTGGGTTACATTTAATCCTTAAGATCCTTTTAGGTCTAAGTTCTATGATTCTATGAATGCAGCAGTAGGCTTAAAAACAAAAATAAAAACAAAAACCAATAGGCTTATTGAGAAAACATTATCAAGATTGAAGGATTTATCTATGAAATGTGGGGTAGCTAAGAGTCAAATGGCCCATAAAAATAAAAATATTTCCTATGATTCCCTCCTTCCCTTTTCTTTCCATGCACTTCCCCCCACCCCAACAATGCATCAGTTGGCATTTTGCCTCTATGATTTGAGAAGAACATCACTCTCATTTCTTAAGAGTCTATAGATGTGGCTGTTAAAAGCAAATTCAGGCTTAGATTTCATCTTTCCCTCTCTGTTCAGATAAGGACCGTACTCTCCCCCCTCTGGTATGTGTGTGTGTGTGTGTGTATGTGTGTGTGTGTGTGCAAACCAGGACCTCCTGCATGCTAGGCAGGTGCTCTATCACTGAGCCATATCCCCAGCCTGATAGTACCATTTAAAGACAGGATTTACTTGCCGCAAATGCTTTATCATAAGAAAAAAGATTTGGTTTGAGAAAGGGGAAAAAAAAGTGATTTGTGTGTAAGAATGTCCTGGTAACCTGGAAGGTAAAGTAAATATTATTACATGGGAACACGGAGCCAAGGGGAAATTATCAAATTTTTCTAATCCCAGGAAGAACAACTACTAATCAGATTTGGAATCTTTAAAGTGAGTAGAAATACTGTGTTTGCAGAAAAGTGTGTGTGTTTAAATTAGATGATGGACAAAACCCAGTAGCAGGTATTAATCTCTTCCTTCTCCTGCCTTCACAAAAGACCAAGGTTTAGTCTGTGTCTATAAAGAGCAGAGTAAGTGTATTTCATGACTTTTTGCCTTGAGAAAGCAGGTAAATAGGAAACAGTGTTAGCATAAACACATCTCTGCCTGATTGGCGGCAGTTTGAATCCTGGAGCCTCGGTCTGCTTCTTAAGGACCAAGAATGGGGAAATGCTTGGTCTCCTGTCCTGCTCCCTTATGCATGACTGGTCCTGGTTGAAATGGATGGGAAGGGAAGACTGCAGAACTGCAGCACTGGCCATGCCCACTCTGGCAGTTCTCTCATGAGAAAAGAAAAACAAAATCCCCGAAATTGGTGATGAATAATCCAATAGCAAACTTCTTTCGGTTTCCTTATTTTTTTTTAATACAAGAGATTAGTGATGATGGTAGAGGATAGATGCGATTTATCAATTTAATGTAACATGACAGCACTTTTTGGTTTTGGCCTTCAATACTGATCAAAGCCTCCATAGGCTGCAAAGGCATTTTATCTGAATTACTAAGGCTTTTTGCCTCAACTCAGTTTTACTTCATGGTAAAGATATGAAAAAACTATGTTCAGTATGATTTATTACGGGAAGGCAAATAAATCCAACTTTGGAGTGATAAACACATCTTCAAATAGCCAAGGTAGGCAAGTCATCCCACACTGAATCCCAAATGCGGGATTTTTTTTCCAAATATGGAAAATAGATTTTGAGAGAGAGAGAGAGAGTCAGTCTTGTAATATTTCTCCACATGTAAGAATGTAAGAAATGGAGCCAGGCATAGTAGTGCTCACCTGTAATCACAGTGACTTGATAGGCTGAGGAAGGGGGGTTGCAAGTTCAAGGCTAGCCTAGCAACTTAGTGAGACTCTGTTTCAAAATAAATAATAAAAAGGGTTGGGGATGTAGCTCAGTGGTAGAGTGCCCCTGGGTTCAATTCCCAGTACTGCAAGGGGCAGGGGGAAGAACAAAAGAAATGGACAACATACTGTCTGGCCCAGTATTAGCTGACAGTGACTGTAAGAAAAGATTAACTGGAGTCTATGACACCACTTCATAAAGTAGAGGACTGGCTTTCACAGATGTATTTGAAAATTAGAGATACAGAGATGTGGAGAGGCAGAGCAAGCAGATGCTTTCTGGTGCTGAGAGAATTTGTGCAATAAACATATTTAGTTGAAGCAGTGACTACCTGGTCTTCCTGATTTGGGTTCAATATACATGCAAAAATAATGAGTTAATTTGAGTATTTCATATATCATTCATGGTTGTTTTTGCATCACTTGTTTGTTTTTTTTTTAAAACAACTTTATTTAGTTTTTCACATGGCCTTCGTTGCTCCAAGACTTAGTTGTGTATGTGGTGCTGGGGTTTGAACCCGGGTCCTCATGCTTGCCAGGCAAGTGCTGAAACCATTGAGCCACCGCTCCAGCCCCAACATCACTTGTTTTTTAAGAAAGAGGGAGAGAGTGAGAGAGAAAGAGAATCAATTCTTTTTTAAAGAGAGAAGGATAGTGAGAAGAGAGACAGAGAGAATCAATTTTTATTGAGTTTTTCATATGGGTTTCGTTGCTCCGACACTTAGTTGTGTACGTGGATGCTGGGGTTTGAACCCGTGTACTTGTGCATGCCAGGCAAGCGCCGTAACCGCCGAGCCACCACTCCAGCCCCAAGAGAGAATCAATTTTATTTATTTTTTTCATCTAATTTCTGTTTTTCTGATACTTAGCTGTATATGTGGTACTGGGGTTTGAACCTGGATCCTTCCTTACACATGCCAGGCAAGTGCTCCAACCACCGAGCCACTGCTCTAGCCCTGCATCACATTTTAAAGAGGATGTTGATAAGCTAAAATTCATCCAGTATGCAGGAATTGGGATAGTAAACAGCATGCAAAAACAACAAATAAAGGACTGTGACCTTTTTATCTTAGAGAAATAAAGTTTTGGGGAGGAGTAGGGAGGATGTTAGCTATGGCAGCTGCATTTGAATGGTCTGTTATGTATATAGGAGTATATCTATTCAGCCATGCTAAAGATATTACTGTGGTTTCAGGGAAGAAGATTTTGAAAGAACATTTGAGTATACTTCCTATGGGCCTGATACTTTGCTAGCCAATAACAGAACAGGTTAAATCCGCAAAACACTAAGCACTTTTTCACTACAAAAGTTTAGGCAGAGCTTAGAAGGCAAAGTTGAGGATTATGTATTTCTCCATTAGTGGGAGGTTGGGCTAGATCTCCCATATGGTACTCCTTTTCCTTTTTTTCCCCCGATTCAGTGCTGGGGATCAACCCAGGGCCTTGCACATACTAGGCAACTGCTCTACCACTGAGCACACCCCTCCATTCCACATTGCATGGGGCTTCTCAACCACTAAGAGCCTAGTATTGTGTTTTCTTTTTGTAGGAAAGGAACTGTAAGCTCCAAGTTATTAAAATGGTCATCTCATGAAGATTTCAGTAGAAACATTCTAGTTTAAATGAATATATCCAGAGCAATTAGAAGAATTAAGAAAATAGGAAAGAGAAGAAAGAAGTGACTTCCTGGTCTTTTTTTATTCATTAAAGAATTTCCAACACATTTTCGTAGAAAGCAAGTGAAAACAAAGTGATGTTCTGCTACGGACGAAGATAAAATCAGGAAGAAATCGTCAGCATTAGAAGAGACATTTGACAAAGTATAAGCCCCTCGTTTTATACATGCTAGAATTTAAGTCCTAGATATAAAGTAAGACTTGCTAAAGTCACATGGACAGTGGCAGGATTAAGACTAGAAGCCAGTTTTATTTATCATACCTTATCAGAAACTCATGTTGTGATGAGTTATGGTGGGGCTATTGTCATTACAGCATACGGAGAGGATTTTTCTTTTCTTTTTTTTTTTTAAGAAATTTAGTTATTGTACAATCAAAAAATGCATATAAAGTAACAATATGATATGCATATATTCTTAAATCAGAATTAACCTCTATATCTTTTCCTATTGACTCTCCCTCTCCCCTCCCTCGACTACCCCCTCCCTCCACCTCCCCAATACATATCTATGATTGCCCTAGATTATGTGTTGCTATGCCTTTCTTGGGTCTAATGTATGAGATTGACTACATTTCACACAGGCCTGTGTTTAGCTCCAGCCTCCACAAATGAGTGAAAACATTTGACCCTTGACTCTCTGGTTTTGGCTGACTTTGCTCAGCATGATTTCTTCCATCCCCATGCATTTATCTTCAAAGGCTGCAATTTCATTGTTTCTAATTGCTGAGTAGAATTCCATGGACATATGTATGTATGTACGGCTGTGTGTGTATAAAATCACATTTTTTGGATCCATTCATTCAGTGAGGGGCATCTGGGTTGGTTCTATAATTTCACTACTATCAATTGAGCTGCAATGAACATTTTTGCTGTGTCACTGTAATGTGCTGATTCTAATTCCTCTGGAAAAATACTCAGAAGGGGGATAGTTGGATCATATGGTGGGTCCATCCCTAATTTTTTGAGGATTGAAGAGAATTTTTCATAGAAATTTTGGGTGTAATTTTTTTTAAACTGTAGCTGAAAATTATCTTTTGAAATCTTTGATCCAATCTTGGAAACACTTCTGCAAGAGCAATCTGAAACTTGAATGAGCTTTCCTGGGAGATACTGGGGCCCTGTGACCTATTTCCATTCAAGAAAAGACTGAATAACCACTTGCTGGGATGTTTCAGCAGATATTTGTTATGGTTTGGATACTAAGTGTCCCCCCAAAACTCATGCGTGAGACAATGCAAGAAGGTTTAAATGTGAAATGATTCAGTTATGAGACCCTTAACCCAATCAGTGAATTAATCCCCTGATAAGGATTAACTGGGTGGTAACTGCAGGTAGGCAGGCTTTGGCTGGAGGAAGTGGGTCACTGGGGCTGTGTCTTTCGGGTATATATTTTGTATCTGGCCAGTGGAGTCTCTCTGCTTCCTGAGTGCAATGCCCTGAGCCACTTTCCTCTTCCTCCACCACACTCTTCCTTAACGATGTCCAGTCTCACCTCAAGCCTTGAGGAATGAAGCCGGCTTTGTATTGCCTGAGACCTCTGAAACCCCAAACATACTTTTCCTCCTCTAAAATTGTTCTTGTCAGGACTTTTAGTCACAGCAGTGAAAAAGCTGACTAAAATAATATTCCTGGATCCAATAGGAAAGCCAGATGATTTTCTTTTTCTTTTCTTTCTTTTTTTTTTTAAGAAAGAGAGAGGGACTATGAGAGAGAATCAATTTTATTTTTTAGTTTTCATGTAGCATTTGTTGCTCAGATAATTTGTTGTGTATGTTGTGCTGCGGTTCAAACCTTCATCCTTGTGCATGCCAGGCAAGCACTGGAATGGCTGAGCCACCGCTCCAGCCCAAGGCAGGTGTTTTAAAAGAGACCTAAAATTTTTCCAGGGGCAGTGGTGCAGGTTTGTAATCCCAGCAACTGGGAAGCCTGAGGCAGGAGAATCACAAGTTCAAGGCTAGTGTCAGCAACCTAACAAGGCCCAAAGCAACTTAGCAAGACCCTGTCTCAAAACAAAACATTAAAAAAGGGCTGAGGATGTGGTTCAGTGGTTAAGCACCATAGCACCACTGGGAACCGGAAAAAAAAAAAAGAGGAGAGAGAGAAAAAACACCTCAAGTTTATACTTTTCTTTATTCTAAAATGTGAGACCCAATCTCTCTCTCTCTCTTTTTTTTTTTTAAAGAGAGAAGGAGAGAGAGAGAGAGAGAGAGAGAGAATCAATTTTATTTAGTTTTCCATGTGGCTTTCGTTGCTCTGACACTTAGTTGTGTACGTGGTGCTGGGGTTTGAACCCGTGTACTCGTGCATGCAGGGCAAGCGACGTAACCACCGAGCCACCGCTCCAGCCCCCCCAATCTCTCTTAATTACAAATGAAGCAACTGAGTTATAGAATTAACTCAGTAAATATTTAGGAGTGAGATGAAAATTCATAATGTTTTTCTCCATTGTATTTTCTGGTTGTTATTCCCCCTTTCCTCCATTTTATTTACTCTTTCCCTCTCAGAATTACCAGTGTGCAACCCAGACAACCTACCTTTGTGATTCTATTTATAACAACTCCATGAGTGTTCCCTCATCACTTTCTTTATAATACTGAAGAGCCACAGTGGGGTCTGACGTCATAGCCATTGGCTGGATGGGTGGCTTGGCTTCAAGGCTTAAATTCTAATCTTGGGTTTACCGGTGATAATATGATTTTTTCTTGACATTTGAAAAATGAGGAAAGTATCCAATAAATCAATTAAGAATGGTGAGGGGATGGGAGATAAGAGCTATGAGTGTTTCGATGGTGAGGTCTTGGATGAAAAGTGCTGGAGGAAGATAATGAATTACACTAGAGATCAGAACGTATCAATAATCAAGTCCTTAATGTCAAATTCCACAGAACTATAGCTGTTACTAATTGTTAACTAAAAGGTGAGTCTTGTGTCTCATCATATCATTACAATTAAATCATTACATTTTACATATTATATAATTACATACAATCATATCATTACATATTATATCTCAAAGAAAATTTATTTTATTTTTTGTGATACTGTGGATTGAACTCAGAACCTCACACATGCTAGACAAGTGCTCTACCAGTGAGTTACATCCTCAGCCCTTAATTTCCTTTTTAATAGCTTCATCTTATTTTCTTTTTGTCATTATACCACCTTTAAGCCTGAATAAAATAGGATCCAGAAGGTTTCACTGAGAATGTTTCATTAGGAATACTCTTTAGGCGCTGGACCAGTGGCTCAGTGGTTCGAGCGCTTGCCTGACATGTGCGAGGATGCATATACAACTATGTGTCAGAGAAACAAAGGCAAGATGAAGCAATAAATAATAATTGATTCTCTCTTTAAGAAAAAAAGGAAAACTTTTTAATCCCCATAGTTCCTAACTCACCTTCTTCCTGTCCCAGGTTTCTGTTATACCATCTGGTGACAGATATAATGCTATGAAGGAAGGGAAATTAGAGTTCAAATTCATAGAGACCGTCTGCAGAGAAAGACCCTCTTAAGTGACAAAGAATTGCCTTTGATCCTAGTCTGGAATATGTTATGGAAAATCCAAAAGTTAAGTTTCCTACTGAAGCTTTTAGGAGGAATTTTTAGCTTAAAAATCACACTTTATGAATACATCTTTGTGACAAGAAGAAGTAAAAGAACTGTTTTAAAATATTGATTAATATTATCTTTGGAAATTAACCAAATATTTCTAACATTTATTCTCATCATTGCCTCCATAGTTGAGTTAAGAATGGTCAGCTAGTCTTCATTGCTCACAGTGCTTGACTTGGGATGGGAAGTAAGCCACGGAAAACAAAGTGAATAGGATACAGGGGTGTCTCCCTATTCTGAGTTTCAAATGGGAATAATTTACATGCTAAAAGCAAGAAAAATCATACCTTCATACTTGTTCTGCTCTCCGATCATTTATTTCTTCTTTTTCAACTCCTACATTCTCTATTTTTCATTCAGTTTGGTTATTTATTTTTTGACACGCTGGATATTGAACCCAGGGCCCCGCACATGTGAGCCAAATGCTCTATCACTGAGCTGCATCTATTTTAATTATAAAAATTTTGGTTTTTATCATTTATTATACACTATTTAAAGAGTCAAATGGTTCTTTAAGGATTATAGAACATTCCCATCAGGCATGGTGGCTCATGGCTGTAATCCTGGTGGTTTAGGAGGCTGAGGCAGGAGGGTAACAAGTTCCAAGCCAGCCTCAGTAACTTTATGAAGCCCTAATCAACCTAGGTCTCAAAAAATAAAACAAAACAAAAAGCCAAAAATGTGCTGGAAGTGTGGCTCAGTGACTAAGCACGTCTGAGTTCAATCCCTGGTGAAAAAAAAAAAAACAAAAACACAGCTCTGATCCCTACCCCATTTAATTTCTCTTTCTTTCTTTCCTTTTATTTTATTAAAGAGAGAGGGACAGTGAGAGAGAAAAAGAGAGAATCAATTTTATTTAGTTTTTCATGTGGCTTTTGTTGCTCTGACACTTCATTGTGTACGTGGTGTTGGGGTTCAAACCCACGTCCTCGCGTCTGCTGGGCAATCATGTAACCGCTGAGCCACTGCTCCAGTTCCTTACATTATATTTACTGACGAGAAAACCACTTCCCATACTTTCTTTTTTGGGCCAATAATTTGGGTAGATACCTCCACATTTTTACATGAGTTCATTGAATTGCTGCTTTCTGGTAGTTTTATTTTAATAAGTAACTATCTAGTAATTTATACTATGAAAGACAAAAACTTTACTTTCTTCTTTCTTCCCTGCTTTCTGTAAGCATGTGTGCCTCTCTCCTCCCAATATCATAATTTCAGATTATTATTATGATATGCATATATAATTCTCATTGATTAGCTGACTTAGCAAATCGATGACTTTTTTTTTTTTGAACCTGAGATACTTAACCAGTGGCCTACATTCCCAGCCCTTGTTTAGAGACAGGATTTTGCTAAGTTTATTAGGGCCTAATGAAGTTGCTGAGACTGGCTTTGAACTTACAATCCTCCTGCCTCAGTGTCCCCAGACGCTGGGAATGCAGGAGAGCACCACTGCACCCAGCTGAATTTTCTTTTTCTGCAAGGACTTTGGTCTTCTTTAGAATGAATGCTTTATTATTATTATTATTTAAAGAGAGAGGGAGAGAGAGAGAAATAATTTTATTCAGTTTTTCATCTGGTTTTTGTTGCTCCAACACTTGGTTGTGTAGGTGGTACCCAGCTTCTCATGCCTGCCAAGCAAGTGCCACAACTGCTGAGCCACCACTCCAGCTCTTTATTTTATTTCATTATTTATTTATTTTTTTTAAAGAGAGGGACAGTGCGAGAAACAGAGAAAAAGAAACAACTTTATTTAGTTTTTCACATGGCCTTTGTTGCTCCAACACTTAGTTGTGTACATGGTGCTGGGGTTTGAACCCGGGTCCTCGTGCTTGCCAGGCAAGCGCCGAAACCGCTGAGCCACTGCTCCAGCCCCTATTTTATTATTTTAAATGTACTTATGACTAATTTAATCGCAAACTCTTCACTATTTGTCTATATCCCACTTCACATATTCATTTCATTTTCTTGAAAAAAAAAGATCAAGGCCTTCTTATCTATTCCACTCTGAATTTTGTCCCAATTCATCTCCTTTCCCCATCATCCTGGGGATTGTTTTAATTTCATTTCTTTTTTTTTTTCTTGTATCTTCTTTCTTGGTTTATTCCCTCTTTTCAGTAGAGCACAGACTACTATGTTTCCTGAGAACTGGTGCCTGGGAGGTAAATGTTTAGATATCATCCTTGTCTGGAAAATAAAAACAAAAACAAAAAATCTCTAATATCATGCATTATTAGTATTTTGGCAAACTATAGAACTCAAAGTTGGAAATCATTTATGAATACTTCTGAACAGTTTCGAATGTACCACTTCCAATTGTTATGAAGCCTAAAGCTACTTTGATTCTTGGTGTGCTGTTTTATTTATTCATTTATTTATCCTCTTTGGAAGCTAGTAGGGAATTCTCTTTGTAGCTGGTATACTGAAATTTTATAATTATGTACCTTATTTTGAGTCTATTTCCATTCATTGTTCTGGATACTTAATAGGCCCTTTCCATCTGAAAACTCTCTCTTTTTTTCAGCTATAGGCAATTTTCTTGAATTAATTCTTTGATGATTTATATTCCTCTTTTCTGTGTTTGTTCTTTATGGAACTCCTTTGTTATTCAGATTTTTACCAGATTTATTCTCTAATTTTTTTCTTTTCTCTTCATTTTCTTTCTTTCTTTTTTTTTTTAGAATCAATTTTTATTGAGTTTTTCACATGGCTTTAGTTGCTCTGACACTTAGTTGTGTACGTGGGTTGCTGAGGTTTGAACCTGTGTACTTGTGCATGCCAGGCAAGCACCGTAACCACCGAGCCACCGCTCCAGCCCCTCTCTTCATTTTCTATACCTTTGCTCTTTTGCTCTGATTTCTGGGGACATGGCTATCTATTATTTCCTAAACTTATTTATTTATTTTTTAGTACCAGGTATTGAAACCAGGGGCACTTTACCACTGAGCAATATCCCCAGCCTTTTTTATATTTCATTTTGAAATAGGATCTAAATAAGTTGGCCTCACTGAAGTTGAACTTGTGATCCTCCTGTCTCAGTCTCCCGAGCTGCCACTGCACCCAACTCCTAAACGTATTATTGAGTTTTTAATTTCTGCTATCATATTCCCAATTCCTAAAATCTCTTTTAGTTTCCTTGTTCTCCTCCTTTTAAAAGATACCTTATGTAATACACTCAGATGTTTGGAAATCCCTGTTGTCTGCTTTTATTTGCATGAGAAACTAGAAACCAATAGGAAACCAGGAGTGCACGTGTGCGTGCTTTACTGTTGGGATAACATGGCTGAGTTCTTTAGTTGGAGAACTTCTGAAGTCAGAAGTGGTAGGTCTTTTCTTTTAAGCTGGTCAGATTCCCTAGGGAAGAATTTTCCGAACTCCTGTTTATGGGATGAAGTCCCAGCCTTCTGAAGACCAGTGGAAGAGGACCAGAGGGCTTTGTATTTAGAGCACATATGTTCACTATTGATTCAGTACTATGCCTCAACAGAGCCAGTTGTCCCTCAGTTCAGAGACAGTTCTGCCTTCAATAGAAGGTAGAACTATCTTTTATTGGGGCAGTGGATGGATGGGGTTCAACTGCATGGAAATGGACGTACAGGTCTGCCTGCTCTTAAATAGACATTCACCCAGACCTTCATGTAATTGAGCCTCTCTCACCTCCATGCCTCCTGTCTCCTATTTTTCAATTTGTATGTATATGCCTTTTAAAAATGCTTTACTATAATTTTAGTGGAGTCTAGTCAAGGGAATGAAATGTGAGTGTTCCATCTACCTTATTTACCCAGAAGTCTTATAATTTGAATTTGATGTTATTTTATTTTTTTATAGTGAGCAATGGAGGTATTGCTCTGATGAAGAAGTTGATCTTTTACTTTGATGTTTCTTTTATGATATTAAATTCATTGAGGTACAGGGGAATTTCATTATCATTAGAACAGATTAAAAACATGGGAAATAAGACAAGGCCTTACCTCCTGGTGACAGGGTGAGGACAGGAGGCAGGGCCAGCCGGCCTCATGGTAGTGACTTTGATAGTTGTCTGGATGGCACAAAATAAAGTACAAGATTAATTTTGGAGTATTTGCCACCAAGGACCAAGTACATATGGGGCCCAACTTTTTAGAACAGAGATCTCCAGTGGTTTTATTTAGTGTGTTGTATACTTTCTTCCGTGTACAGGAAGGAAGAACAGAGTGGCCTTCCTACCTTATGGGAAGGGATGCAGTACCAATGGCTTGGGAGCAGGGTTGAGAGCACTGGGAACATCAGTCTTTAAGTGTCTTTGTCTGTGGAAGGTCCTCAATAAGTTCTGCAGGATGCTCTTAGAAATCTCAAGGGGAGGGATTTATGTTATAGTTGCCTATCTATATTTGAGGGTTCTGCATCTGTGAATTCAACCAAATGCTGATCAAAAATATTTGAAAAGAATTGCATCTGTATAGAACACACAGTCTTTATTTTTTTGTCATTATTTCCTAAACAATATAATATAATACCATTCACATAACATTTACATTGTATTAGGGATTTTAGATAATTTGGAGGTGACTTAAAGTACATGGGAGGATGTGTTGCAGCTTGGATGCAAATACTATGTCATTTTTATATAAGGGACTGGAACATCCATGAATTTTTGGTATTTGTGGGTGGACCTGAAACTCAATTCCCTTGGTTTCTGAGGGGTGACTATTTTTAATTTCTCTTAGACGCATATTAATTTGAAAACTAGATAGCTAACTGACTGAAGAGAAGGGAGAAATGGAAAGATAAACAAAAAGCAAGACAGACACAGATGACACACAGACAAATATACAGAGGCTCCAATAGAGAATGAAGCAAACAGGGCAGACAGAATTGGAAGGTGACCAATTAAGACATTAAGTGTTTTGTGACACATGGACGCATCTGTATTTTGCTCTGATAACAAGACCATCAGCTCATTTTCAGAGGGCCGCTGCCTTCTTCAGCTCAATCCTCAGATCAAAGCAAAACTGTCTGCTTGCATTTTTCAATCAGAATGGGGATGCTAATTTATACTCCTTAATGTGTGACGGTAAGAGACCCCTTCAATTAACTGAATTCTATAGCCAGGAAAATAAAAGGTATACAAAGAGGTGCAGGCTGGAAGAGCCGAAATTCTCATTAAATCAAAAGGTCCAGTATTCATTACCTCATGCATCTGAGGCTAACCACTAAATATGGGAATCATCAAAGGAGATTTAATGGGTTAAATTGAGAATATAATCTAATTAAAATATTAGACATGGCTAAATAGTTCTTTGATATTCATCTAAAGCTTTCATTAAAAATAGGTGCTTGAGGTTTGTAACATAAGAGATTACCAATTTTAAGTAGAGACAACAAATTTAGGGACCTCATCTGCACACTTCAAAGTGTCACCATTGTGTGGAAGCAGGGGAAATGGGAAAAGACCTCACTGCCAGGTGACAGGGTGGGGACATGAGGCAGGGCCAGCTGGACTTCAGGATAGTAATTTTGACAGATGTCTGCATGTCAAAAAATATAGTGTAAGATTAAATTGAGAAATGAATTTGCCATTGAGCAAAGAGTATATATGGGGTCCAAATTATTTAGCACAGAGAGCTCCAACGATTCCACTTGGTGTGTTCTCTACTTGCCTGTGTAGACAGTTTTCCTAAGGATGACTGATCATATTTTCCGGGTTTTAAATTTTGGACAGTTATTTCCCTACTGCCAAATTTGCACCACAGGTATGCCTACTATTTAAATATCTATTGCAAAAGTCTGGGACCTTAGTGACAGAGGGCATCCTGAGAAATCAGGTTAGCAGCCCCAGAGTTAGGGTTACTCTCCATGAGATGCCAATTCAATGAAAGGGTATTTAGAAAATCTTATCAGAAATTTGCAGGGATTCACTAACTACATTTGTCTAGAAGGATCACATCATTGTAATCCTCTCAACCTGTTAGAGCTATTTAATAGCAGAAGACCATTTATTCAGCTTATTGAAAATTAATTACTTACATTACCCAGGTTTGCAAGGGGAAAATGAAAATGCAATGGAGAGGCAGCAAGGGAGATAAACCCTGTCCACCAATTCTTTTTTCCTCTCTTCATTGTTTCCAAAGAGCCCTGTACTTCTGGGTAGAGAGAGCTGAAAAAAAAATTGTTCGTTTTGCTTTTGTTGCCTTTTGTAAAGCATTGTTTTTCATAACATTTTGGGAAGGTCCATCTTCCCAGTTATTTTGTTGAGCCAAAACTAAGTAACCAAACACAAAAAATGTGAATGTTTCAGACTAGAAAGTAATTTAGAGTGACATCAATGAATGAATGGTGTGCCATCAAAAAGGTTTTGCTTCCACTGAGTGATATTGACTTGAGAAATTGGGACAGTTTGTATTTTCTCAGTTCCTTTAAGAGAAAGATGTGTGACTTTGCTTAATGAAGCTGGAGGGTGAGTAGAAACAAATACTGTACTTAGTCTGGAGGTAGCAGGGTGAGGGGACAATTCTGAGTATCAGATTTTTCAGCTACTCTGAGATCCTACACTGCATTATATTTTAGAAAGGGAAATATTGGGGCTGGAGCAGCAGCTCAGCGGTTACAGCGCTTGCCAGGCATGCATGAGTATGTGAGTTCGAACCCCAGCATCATGTACACAACAAAGTCTCTGAGCAATGAAGACGACATGAAAAATTAAATAAAAATTGTTTCTCTCTTCCTCTCTCTATCTTTTTTAAAAAGGGGAATATCTAAATATATTCATTAGAATGCATGCTTCCCCTTTAGTATAGAACGATATTATTTTGTCTGACAATATAGGCAACTTCGTATAATCACTGATCGGGGTAGAGTGAGCACTATGGATAAACAAAATCCATAGTAATTCAAAACTTTCACTTTGCACTGCACTTTTCAATCCTTTTCTGACTGAGGAACACCTGAAGTGGCAAATGGCGAACTGGTACATCTTTTTGTTTGTTTTTACCTATTGAGAAGAGAAATAATGAAAATACAGTTATTAAGGAGCAGAAGCCCTATAGTCATTCTGTGAATACTTGAGAGTTGGATGAAATATGTATTACTCAAGTCTTATTCTATTAGGTAAAAGTAATCTTTAAAAAAGGCATATTTAGGAGAGCAACCCAGATGTTTACTTATGAACTTTCCAAATGCTACTTCCAATATAATGGAAATGTCTATATTGTAAAGCACATCTTGGGAGAGGATTAGCTAAACTTATCCTGATATCTGCAGACTATCCACCCAAATTCAATTCATTTCATGCTATTTTTCAATAGGTAATTAGAAAAGAATCCCCCCTGAGTTGATCTAGTCTGCTATTGTAGGCCATTTGCTATCAACTCAAAGTTCTCAATTAGCTCCAGTGTTGTTATAATTACTGAACGTGTTTTCAAACAACTCCCAGTTAATAACTGTTGGGATGAAGAGTCATTTTCTCACTATAGACTAGACTGTGCACGCTCATGCTTGCTGTGATGTTTTGACAATGATTCATTAACCAATAATAAGGCCCCAATTGGAACCATTAGGCATCAGTGCCTTTGCTAGGCTTACCTTTTATTTTGTTCCTCAATATTGTCTTTTCTTGACTTGTTTTCTGGATACCTCCCAAGAGACTCCTTATGATACAAAACAATATCAAGAAGACAGCTGTCATTAAATTCAGCTACTTGTAAAAAAGCTCTCTTTAAGAGGATGCTCTTGTTGGAAACTCAAGATGGAAAACACCATAAAAGGAGGCCATAATAAGACAGAATACATGGCTTAAAGGACTTTTATTTGTACCAGCTCATAGATATAAGGCTTAATTATACCATGTCTTTCAATGGCATATATAACATCTGGTCAAACACAGGCCCTCCCTCATTATGTCACTGAAGTTTGAAGTTCCTTCTTTTCTAATAGGCAGATTGTTCTTATTTTCTTGAGTATCTGAAACAGATATGCTATAAAATTGATCACTGATCCACTTGGGTTTATAAAAGCTTCATATTGTTGTCATTAGTGTAATTTTAAAAAAGAGCAAAAAAGTATTTGTCATTCACTGTGTAAAATCTCTTCTGGTTTTAGGATTGTGGTAGCTTAGCGACCTTCTCCTGGATCTTACTATTGTGAGATGGTTTGGGGTCATATGAAGGACTATTCTTGACGGATCTTTCATTTCAACTCCACACTTACAGCAAATGTTTTATTATTTCTTTAGCCAAAGTCATTGTAGATTCCACTTGGCACTGTATAACCAATTCTAATCTTCTAGTCTTATGTACTGGATGGTAAATAAAGACTGACCTTGGGGGAAAGGATCCTGGGAAATATTTTGACATCAACTAAATCACTTCACCTGCTTCAGCTAAGTGTTGGTTTTTAACAGTGTGTGAGTCTTGGAAGGATTTAACCATGTGTTGGCTAGCTAACAGAAATACAGTGATAGTAAGTTTTGGAAATGCTTTGGGAAAAAAAAAAATGAAACAATGTCACTTTTTACTGGTCAACATCCAAGTGTGAGTTGCTTCATATGTCTGTTACAACTTTATCAGTGTGGTAAAGAAATTGCCAGACAGTACATATTTAAGAGATTATCAGATACACAGTAATGCATACTTCTAAAAATTGAACCTAATGGAAATTTAGTCCCCCAAATGAAATTCATATCAACTCCACACTCCTTGCCCACACAGAGAAACAAGAACATCTTCTTCCCACAGATAACTAATCAGTGCAGTTTATGGTACTGAAAGACAGGGCATTGAGTCCTGGCTTCTTTCTCAATATCCTCCGTACAACTGATGGTATTCAGAGCTGCATACCCCTTATTGATCTCCATATTTCCTTTTCTGAAAAAGTGACAGTTGAACAAGACAAACTCTTTCCAGGTTCCAGATTCTTTCAAGTTATTTTAATAGATCTGAAATATTTTAAAAATTTGCCCTGTCCTTTAAATCATGAAAATATGGAAATGCCTCTATATGAATTTTTTTATCTTCCAGAGTAAGTTTAAATTTAAGACCATGAAGGAAAAAATTAATGTGTCTAAAAAAATATTCACTGTGTACCATGCACGAAGGGGCCTCTTTACAAGTAAATCTTAGGGGGCTGGAGCAGTGGCTGAGCAGTTATGGTGCTTACCCCACATTTTGTGAGGATGTGTGTTCAAACCCCAGCACCACATATACAGTGAAATCTTGGACAGCCATGAGTCACATGAAAAATCAAATAAAACTGACTTCTCTTTATCTCTCACCGTCCCTCTCTCTTAAAAAAAAAAAAAAAAAAGAAATGTTAGCAGCAGTTTGGGCTATGATTTTCTTAAATTAACTCCTTATAATGATATTATTTTCTAAATATCACGGAAAGATGATTCATCAGTTTTCTATTAATATACTTGTGTTCTTCATAGACTCTCAACTCTAACTGCTTCCAGTGTGAAGAGAAAGTTATGTTCAGGCACATTATGGTCTATGTAAAAAGTATACAACAGAAGTGAATTTCCAAAGCCAGTTCTTCTGTAAAGATATTTGCCCTAAATTGGTGTCAAAGTTATCCATTTCTGGATATGCAATGCCCACCTAATACAACAAAGGAGGTAAAAAATTAACACCACTAGTAATTATTTTAAGACTGAATTTTTATGCTTCTTCAAAGATAAAATATTTATTCATGTTTACATTTAGTAGTAAACCATGGGATGCTTTTGTCTTAGGTAATATTACAAATTGACTGAAAGTACACATTTGACAATATTTTAAGATATTTGTGATGGCAAGATGCCCATCAAATTTATGTACTTGGAGCAAGTAGCTTTTATAAAGTGTACCTCTCAGAGTTGTCTGAGCTGGCATTTCTAGATTTGTTGAAGGATCTGTAACTAATTTTTTTCTTTCTTTTTTTTAAAGAGAGAGAGAGAGAGAGAAAGAAAGAAACAGAGAGACAGAGAAAGAGAACCAATTTTATTTACTTTTTCATCTGGCCTTTGTTTCTGCAACACTTAAGTTGTATGTGTGGTGCTAGGGTTTGATCTGGGGTCCTCGCTTATGCCAGGCAAGCACTCCAACCGCTGAGCCACTGCTGCGGCCCTGTAACTAATTTCTTGATACTCTATTAAAATGACATTGAACTTGTTCTATTTCAGTAGGCACATCTAGATGTACCTTCTTTTTTTTTCAATTTTATATATAAGTACTTTGCTAAACTTGGAGATTTCAGTAATATTTTTGAAATGTTATCTCAAAATTTACTTGTGACTGGTTTAATTGAATTCATTTTAGGAGAAATTTCAGTGTTTATATTTTTCCTATCAGGGAGGTAAGAGAGATACATAAATGGATGTATCTGTTTCTGAGAAACATCAAGGTTTTCATTATGCTAAGGAAGGGCAGGGGTAGTTTAAGAAATCAAAAGACCCAATATAAAACCAAAAACTTTATTTTCTAGTTATCAGTCCAAATTATAACTGATTTGAAAATAAATAATTAAAATATGGCACCATAATCTGATCGGGCCCCTAAATCTGTACAAAGCAGACGTGGACTGCAGGTAGGTGACAGTGCTTGGTCACTGCTCAGTGCAGGCTGGCGTCTCTCCACCCCGTCTGTTCTTGGAGTGTTTCTGGCTCCTACCAAACTCGGTCTAGACAATGTGAAGGACTTTGAAAGCAGCCACAGCCTGTTTTTCCCTTTCGTGTCTACTCTGCAGTATTTCCAGCAGTGAGATTTCAGGTAAACTTTCTTTTCTTCCATCAGAGGTTAGATTTTTTCTTTCCTTTGATGCTTGATCGGTCAGATTTGATGGTCTGGGTTTTGGGATGGTCTTAGCATATTCCAAAGCCTTAAAAGCATAAAGATAAATTTTATTTCAAATGGGAGGTAAGCCCTAGATTCCTTAAATTAAAGCTAGTTTTATAAATGTTTATTTATAAGTGGAGATGATTGCCACAAAATGGGTGGAAATGGAAATAAAATGAAAGATGTAAACAAGGCATATAATACCCATTTTAAACACGATAAGCTACAAAACAATACATTGTGGGGGGAAAAACTGGAGAATGATGCACATAGCTGCTGTGTCCCTCAAGTGTTTGCAAATAGGTTTCTCATGTATTTGCCTTACTCCGTCTCTGGCAATCTTATTAAAATCTATCTCCTGGTAGGAAAATACTAGCAGAACTTTGTACCCAAAGATGACTAGTTAGACCAAAGATCACTGTGGCTCATGTAAAATTGAGCCTCTTTTATTAGACCAATTATTCTTACTCTTAGGTTCTTAGAACTCTAGGAAGTATTAGAGACTGATTTTTTTCCCCTTTAGTATCTATAGAAATCTAGATGCTGAAAAAAATGCAGTTTTTTTCAATGATGTCAGCTGAAAGATATGATAAAAATGAGACCACCAAATATGATTTCTAAATCTGCCTTTGTATCACTTTTTTGATAAGAGTTTAAGCAGAAATGTGAATGAATAGGTCCTATGAGGGGAAAAATTTCTAAAACACGGAAAAAAAAGAGTCCAGTCTTCTCAGTGTATGTGGATGAAATATCTGAGAATTTCTACTTATAGATCTGTTGCCTTGAAACTCTACATGAAAATATGATGGAATGGAGAAAAAAGAAAACGAGGCACCATGGAAACTCAGTCGAGAGGACTGAGGTCTTCAAGGTCTGAAGAAGAAAGGCCAAAATAGAAAATACTCTGGCTGTGAAAGAACATAAAATCCACATTCCCTGAGCCCGCAGAGGGCGCATGTCCTTCCTGGGACTGGGCCAATTAACTGAGGAACAGACCTGCTCTGCGGAGCTCCGAGTCTCCACAGCACACACTTCCACACACTGCCACTTCTGGTGGTGAACCACATCTGAGAGGCAGAACATTCTAAATTTCCTGAAATCATTTTCCTTTGCCAGAGGAACCTACACATTACAGCCCCTATAGAAGAGTGTACGGCCATCAACTTGAGAGAAACAATCAAGGATTTTTCTTTGACACAAGAGTAGCAAGAAGACACTAATTCCCTTGACACTTATTTAATGATAGAGAATGAAACTGACAATCAGTCAGCATTGCTATTTCATCTAAGGAATCACCTTATTAATTTTTAGGTGTGAAAAACTTAAAACACTATGTTTGGAAGAAAAGATGCGGAGACCATGAGCTTCAGGAAAATAAAAAGGTAAACCTTACAGCACTGGGCGTGAGCGCAGGCACATTTGTGTGCATACACGTGTGTGTGTGTGTGTGTGTGTATGTGCACGCTGCATCAGTATCACATCGATATCTGTGGATGATGGGCAGCTGTAGGAATGTCAAGTCACTAAAATACATCCTGCGTTCCAAACACATGGGGAACTCTAAAAGTTAGAAGCAACAAATTTCCTTTTAATTTTTATTGAAAAAAATAAATGTCTTGATGAGAATTTCTTACCTTCTGCCGAAGGACAGCTGACTTATTTTCAGTTTTTGTTGTTTGTGGTTTGGACAGAACAGATAGGGTCTTCATATTGTACTCCTTAACTCGTTTTGCATATTCCTTTTGCTGCATTAATTTTTGCATCTGTTT
Organism: Aplodontia rufa; assembly: GCA_004027875.1. Taxonomy (NCBI): domain Eukaryota; kingdom Metazoa; phylum Chordata; class Mammalia; order Rodentia; family Aplodontiidae; genus Aplodontia; species Aplodontia rufa. The sequence goes on along the minus strand of PVKS010004473.1, from coordinate 53,746 downwards.
AGAAAGTCAGAATTAGGATGAATCACAGGCCCTGCTAACCCTCTCTGCTCTCTATTTAAAGTGACATTAGTTTTACTGAGCTAGGTACAGTTAATTTGCAGCACAGGCGATATAGGACTGCCGCATGTAAGGTGATGGCAGTGACCTGGTTAAGCTAATGTTTCTCCTGGAGAGTTTCTGTGCTAAGGAACAGCACTGCAATAGCTCACTCAGTGTTCCCTTAACAGTGACTAATCACATTTAGCCCCTTCTTTGTTGCATTTACCCAATTTATTTTCATTTTTGCTTCCAATTTTGAACTATACTCTCTTTTTAAGCTTGAGTGCAACTGCAGTTAAAGCACATTAAACGAAGATCTCTTTTCACTGGAGGAAAGAGAATAAAATGGATGCACTTCTCTGGGGCCAGGGGAGTTGTACCTAAGTGTCTTCTTTGTAGCCACTTTTCAAAATAATCCAGATAAGTCTTTCTGGAAAGACCAACAACCATATAACACACACATCCCTTTTCACATGCACATGTCCTGCTTAGCTGGGTAGACCTTCAAAGCAACCCGAAGGACAGAGGGTGCATAAAACAACCTTCGATGAATGTTTCTGTATTCTAGTAAAAGTGTGTCTGGGCTTCTCTTTTATTACCAATGCTATTTCTGAAGGGTCTTTGTTTAGTGTGAGACATTGCAGGAGGTCTCAATTTTGGGGAGCATCTTTACACAGTTTTGTGAAAAGACAGGCACGAGACGTCAAGTCTGAAAACACCGCACATGCATCTCACTCACTTTGTCTCGGACGGACTCAAAGTCAGGTCCCAGGCCTCCAAGTTTCACGTCTCTTTTTTGATAACCTTTTAGCTTGGAACTCTAAAACCAACCATAGAAACAGTTTCTTTTAAGCACTTGTGTTCTTCTAAGCAATGACAGACACCATAAGGGAAGGAGGAAAATAAAGAATGAAGTTTGCATGGACGGTCAGTGGATGGGGGCATTTCCTGATAATTCTTCCATTTTAATGGTAGTAAATTTGTGATAGTCATTTAGGGAATTTGCAGTTGGTTAGCTGACATGTTTTGACTTTTCTACCTCTGCAATAAAGGAAACTGAAATTCTGAAAATTATAATTAAAAAATTTCAAGCTAGTGGCATGCTGTTTTGTTGTTATTATTTTGGTACTGGGGATTGAATTACCACTAGCAATTTACCACAGCATTTTTTATTTTTTATTTTGAGACAACGTCTCCTGACATTGCTGAGGTTGGCCTCAAGCCTGAGATCCGCCTGTTTCAGCCTTTCAGGTCGCTGGATTGCAGTGTGAGCCGCTGGGCAGGGCTGTAGTTTTGTTATGTTTTCAACACAACACTTTGCCACCGCTGCTGCTGTTCCTATGCTGTCAGGGCTCAGGCGGTGTTTTTTTTTTTTTTTTTCTTTCTTTTTTTTTTTTTAAGCCAAATAAATTCCCTAGTTGAGTCACTCCAAGCACATCAGATGAACACACTGCTTCAAAAAAGAGAACTCATCCAATGAATTCACAGAGCTACATGTTACAGAGACCACAGGGAGAGCCGCAAAGAGGGTAGAAACTTCAAAATTTTGCTATTGAATGTTGGGAAAAAAGATAATTTAAGGAAAAAAACAACTACAATCCACTCATAACACTCAAAAGAAAGTATTTAAGAGTCTTGGTGAGGACCACTTAGAAATTCATTTTGTTCAGTGAGTGTGATTTTGGATATTTTGAAGGACACACAGAATTTTACGTTATAACTCTTTCTAGCATTATACACATAAGAGGCCTGAGAAACAGAGTGAGGCAAAGTAATTATTAGATTATAAACACAAAAGTAGTCAGAAAAAGCCCCAGTGTTCTCTGGACTTTTGGATAGATTAAGGTATTCTACCAAACTTCGGCTTCCAATGTTAATACTGGTTTGGACTTGCTACTTCCCCTCATGCGGAAACCAAATCTTTTTATCTTTCAGTTCATTAATTAATTTGGTTTTCTTTTCTGGAACGGGTAGGAAAAACAATACCAAAGAGATGGTTTGTATGATAGGGATTATTTTAGGATGCATCTAAATTTGTGCTTGAAGTGGAGGAAGAACCGTCATAGCAAAGAGGATATGCTCTGCGCTGACCGCATGATGCCGCCCGTCCGCATCAGCGTCCGGCACAGCATCTCCAGACACTCGAAGGCTCCTGTTAATTATGATGTGAAGCTCCTACGATGACAATCTGTCTCACAAGCCCTTTTGTAAGATGGAATTTGGCAGAGATAGTCCAGATGAAAGAAACATTTCCCCACATGAGTTATAATTTCTGCATAAAACTCCACAATGTTAAGAAGAAACTAATGGACACACATGGTACCAACCGCTACAAAAATGTGTCTTACAGTGATTTAGTGCCTACCAGATAGCATTCCTACTAACTCCCTCATCACCATCTCGCCCGGGACAGCCTCAAAAGCCAAACACAGCTGTGCCTCCTGATCCAGGTGCGACCAGTTCCAGGACCCTCCAGATACCAGACTCAAGTCTCTTACATGGCATGGTACAGTGTCTGCACATAACCTGTACACATCCTCCTGTGTACTGCAAATCATCCCTCGTTTGTTTATAATTCCTAACACTGCAAATGCTAGATAATGAACTGCCTCATTGCATTGTTTAGGGCATAACGACATGTATGCCTGTACATGTTCAGTACAGATGTGATTTTTAAAAAGATATTTTCAACCAGTGTTTGGTGAATGTGCAGATGCAGAACCCATGGATAGGTGAGTTGACTGTATTCTTACCCTGATTCCCTGGCACTGAGCTCTGGCCCATGAGGTAGGTGTTAGTAAAGTTTGCTGGGTAGAGGTTGTATCCTGGAAAACTTTTATTCAGGCTGACATGGTCCCTCCCCTTTCCCATTTTCCATGAAAGTGGATGCAACTCCTGGAGCTGGAGCTAGGAAAGAAACAAGAGCATCACCGGATTCTTGGTTCCGATGCCTTAAGCTGTGGAAACACTAGTGCTAGCAACCATCTACCTATTGACTAACTGAAAGAAGACTAATCTATTATTTTCAAAATTGCTGCTAATTTTGTTATTTGCTGCCAAAGGCAATATTTCTAACATTTTAGTGCTTCAATGTCATAATTCAAAAGGGCTAAAATAATGTGCCATATAATTGTAAGGATTCAAAGTGCTGTGACTGGAATCTGCCTCATTATACTGCTAAACATCTCTGGTCAAAGCTCTTTCAGTGTATTTCATTCTAAAAAGTGAGAGAAGAGAACATTCTATTCTGAGGAAAGCTTTGGACTAAAATCATTAAAAATAATAACATTAAAGAAACTAGAAGGAAGGACTTTTCAAAATCATGAATCTTCTTAAAAAAAAAAAGTCACTACCCAAGCAAAAACATTATAGCTGCTTCCTGTCCATTATATCTGTCTATTTAATCTTTTGTAAAATTCTCCACATGTGCTGGGTGTGGTGGTGGACATCTCTAATCCCAGTGAGTCAGGAGGCTGAGGCAGGAGGATAAAATTCAAGGTCAGCCTCTATAATTTAGCAAGACCCTGTCTCAAAAATATAAAAAATTAAAAAGGGCTGGGGATGTATCTCAGTGGTAAAGTGCTCCTAGGTTCAATCCCCAGTAACTAAGTAAAATAAAATTGTCCACACACTACAAATTATCTTAGTGTTTTCATTAAGTATTTCAGCATAATACTGCATTTTCCACTAAATAGTTTTCAAAAATGTGATTTTTAGGTATAATGTTCTATCTTCTAGCTATAGCTACTTGTTTAGCTATTTCCCTAAATGGTGAACTTTTTGATGCCCTGGGGTTTGTGGAACAGTCTGATTATTTCTTTGAGTAAATTAATAGAATTATAATTATTAAGACAAAATGAACATGTCTAAGACCATCAATTAGCATTTCCACTAGCAATGGAGTAATAAGACAGCTCTTTTGTCCAAACCTTGATTATAACGGATATTATCACACTTAAAAACCTTCAGTAATTTTTACTAAGTGAGTAAACTCATCAAACTTAAGACTAGCCTCTGTGAGTTTGCTCTTCTTGCATATGCCATCTTCATCACTGTTTTGCAATCACTAAATTACTGTTTGCCAGAGTAAACCAATAATGCAAAGGAAGAGAAAAACTCTCTCTCATCTCCAACTATAAATCCAATTTGTCCAAAGATGAAGAGAAAGAAATGATCACTGCCCAGAAATCTCATCCTTAGTCTGCAGCAGCTTTACTTTTAATCATTCCACTGACTCACAAAAGACACATTGTGAAGCATGAATAATTGCTCACTGATCTCCAGCCATGGTTCTTACTATCACCTCGAATAACATCTTGGTTAGCACAGAAAACCAGACCCGAGGGTCCAGCGAGGCACATACATATCATATGGAGAGAGAGAGTGTGGTCCAAAGGGGCTGTTCCCTAGTGATGTTGATCCCTTTACAGGACCAAGGGACATTTCTCAAGGGACAGCAGTGGCTCCTCCTAATGGAGCTTGTTCTGGGTGACTGGCAATGAAAATCCTGGATTTGCTTAAGTTTGGCGCAAATAATCTTAACTGGTTCTCAGCACTGTGATTCTGTTTGATCTCTCTCCATCTAAGTCTTTTTTAACAGCTTTACTGAGAAATGATTCACATACCGCAAAATTCACCTGTTTGAATTTGTACGATTCAGTGGTTTTTAGTATGTTCACCGAGTTGTGTGAAAAATCACCACAATCCAATTTTAGAACATTTTCATCAGCCTGAAGAGAAACTCTTGTACCCATCGGCACACACTCTTTCCCCTCCCCCTCTACTCCTAGGCAACCACTAATCTACTTTCTGTCTCTTCAAAAGTCTGTTATAGAAAATAATCCCCAGAATTCACTTTGATTTACTTTGCCTTGGCTTTTACAAGACTAAAAGGTCATAGTAGCACAATGCCAAAATCATCATCATCATCATCCAGCACTGACAACCCATTAAGTCTCCGAACACAAGGGGACAAATTAGGCTTGCTCTCAACAAAACCCTTGGCTGCTGCTAGTCTTTGCATAAGACACACAGCTGATGTGGACCCCCTAGCCCTCTCCCTCAACCAGCCCTGTTCCTCTGTGGACGGACAGTGGCAAAGGGCTTTTCTGATGGAAGGTTTCTACCAGTAAGTAATCACAATTCTTCTCAAGCCAGATCAGTGTTTTTTATTGTAAACTCAGAACACTTTGAGCTGACTGCTCCACGAGGACTTGTTTCAACTTTGAAATGTACCCTGCTGTGGGGGCACTGCAGGGCTATTCTACAGAAAATTCCTCAGATGTGTAAGTGTGAGAAAGTTACCGAAAAACAGGACAAAAGACCATGCCTCAAATACTGGGTAACAGCAAGTGAAGGAAATTTGCTCTGTGGTTGCTAAACTTAATCCAAATAAACCTCTTCTTCAAAGCAGCCAAGCAGCAATGCCCAGATCGTCTGTGACAACAAACACATGAGTTAATTACTGCAGCTCAACAGCCAGCTGCCAGAGAACTCCAAAAGCGGCTATTTTGTGGTGGGCTGCAGCACCACGAGTATATTTTTATATACTCTGTCATCCCTTGCACCATGTTAATCTCTTAGTGTCTAATGTCTGGACTGAATGGCAGGGACAATGGCTGGTATTCATAAGTCAGTCACAACAGACCTGTCAGAAGAAGAAGGGGACTTGGGCCTATTATCTTTACAAATCCTCAAAGTTTTAATGTGATTCAGGGTGATTCCCTTGGAAACCATGAGATTTGATGTGGCTAATAAATGGGCATGACCTGGATAATGATTCCTTCTGTCTGGTGCCTGGCGACCTGCTGTCCTATACAAATAGCTCAGTTCTAAGTCATGTCAGCTTCTGGAATAGCTTAAAGCACAAAGAGGGCTTCTGTGTATTTGTCAGATGCAGGTTGAAGGTATTGACTGAGAAAATGGATACACTGGGATTGTAAAATTCTGGACAAAATGCAGGAAGGGAGGGATTTTCCCAGTTGGAAAGTGTTTGGGAGGCAGTAATTGGAAAGTCTCCTTCCTCTTCCCTACCCTCCCTTGCTCTTAGATTTCTGGTGATGCACACTGTCACCAGGGTTCTTTCCTCTTCCTTTTCTCAGTAAAACATGAGTTCAAATTACTAAGAGGAGGAGGAAGGAAAAAGAAACTAACATTTGGTTGATGTCTAGTCTTTGCTAAGGAATAAGCTAAGATTTTAGTATATTATTTCATTTAATATAACTCCAAATTTACAAAAAGAAAGAGCAATTCTGATTATGTATATGAGGAATCAGGAGCCCAAGTAAATGAATAACTTAACAGGGTCACAGGCATCACAAGTGAAAGAGCTCAGATGAGAATGTGGGAATGACTGAGTCTGTGACTGCCACTAAATCCTATCACTTAGAACTGAGTTTAAAGGTGCACCTTTGGGCTGGAGCTCAGTGGTTATGGTGCTTGCTGGCATGTGCACCCATGTACACAACGAAGTGTCAGAGCAATGAAAAATAAAATTCTCTCTCTCTCTCTTACTGTCCCACTTTCTCTCTCTCTCTCAAAAAAAAAAAGTGCACCTTCAATAACAGTCCAAAGATGGACTTTGAACTAACCAGAAAAGCAGTCTCCTGAGGTAGTATGTTTGAGCTGTTTTAGGCCATGGTAATCTACGGTTCTGGGTGAACAGGTTGCCTTCACTGTAACCGTCTAACCGTGTGCTGGTTCAAACCCTCTGAATGCCTTTCCTCATAGCAATAGTAAAATGATGAGGTCTGGCTTCCTAGTCTACACAACCTGGTTCACTTACAAAACACTTGAAAACTGTACTAATGGTACCTCGGAACCTAACTACTAAGTAATGATGTTTCTGTGGGAAGATAAGTGATTGCAGTTCCAGAAACACACGTTACAGTGGAACTGGTGATTCTCCAGCTCCATGCCTGGGCAGGGACAGGGGACCCCAAAAGAACAAAGGACATAGAGAGATGGAGTTAAGACAAGGAGTTCAAAGAACCTGTATGTGTGGGTGCATGAAGGAGCTGGGGTGAAGCCCTAGGGCTGTGAGTGAGCCCAGGACCTGGATGGAGCACAGGGGGGGCTCCAAGACGGCAGCTGCAGGGGTGAGCCGGGCCATCTCCCAGTGCCAAGCCATCCTCCTTTCCCTCTCTATATAACGTGACCACCGTTCACTTTCAACCCATCTTGCCTCCTGCACCTCCTTACGAGGTGACTCCTGAGGGCACGCTCAACAATCCTGCACTCACATCTCCATGCAGTTTGCTCCTGAATCAGGAAACCCGACTCAGCACAGGCCTTTGCCAATTGACCTGTAAATCAGAACACACTTTCCAGCTGTCTCTTTACTACTTGCTGTGGTTAGATATGGGTTGAGGGTGTTCCTCAAGGGCCCATGGTGAGTCCTGGTCCTCAGTGTGGCAGTGTTGGGAGGTGGGGTGACCTTTAAGAGATGGAGTCCAGTGGGAGGTTGTTGGGTCATTATGGGCTCTACCCTCAGAAGGAAGTTCTGTGGGACCCCGCATGAGTTCACACGAGAGTGAGTTGTTACAAAAGGGATCCTGACCCTGGAATTGCCCTCTGGTTTCCTGTCTTATGATATGATCTCTTTCTCTTGCACAGACTCCCACTGTAAGGCCCTCATCACAGTCAAGCTAATGCTGGTGTCATGCCCTTGAGCCTCCAGGACTCTGAACTAAATGAACCTGCTTTTAAAATAAAGTAGGCTGCAGGCTGGAGCAGTGGCTCAGCCGTTACATGCTTGCCTGGCATGTGTAAAGCCTGGGTTCAAAACCCCACCACCACATATGCAACTAAGTATCAGAGAAACAAGGGCCACATGGAAAAATAAATAAAATTGATTCCTACTCTCTCTCTTTTTTAAATATTTTTTGAGAGAAAGAGAATCAATTTTATTTATTTTTTCATCTGGTTTTTGGTTTTCTTTTCTTTTTTTTTTTTTAAACAACTTTATTTAGTTTTTCACATGGCCTTAGTTGCTCCAACACTTGGTTGTATACGTGGTGCTGGGGTTTGAACCCGGGTCCTTGTGCTTGCCAGGCAAGCGCTGAAACCGCTGAGCCACCGCTCCAGCCCCTGGTTTTTGGTTTTCTGACAGTTATGTATGCTGTGGTGCTGGGGTTTGAACCTGGGTCTTCATGCATACCAGGCAAGTACTTCAACTGCTGAGTCATTGCTCCAGCCTCTCCCTCTCTCTTAAAAATAAAATAAATAAAATAAAGTAGGCTGTCTCGGGTATTTTGTTATAATAATGAATAAGAGACTAATGCACTAATACACTATTTGATATTAGAAGCAAGTCATCTTTCCTGATGTTCCTGTTTTTATTGTTTAAAATAGTGGAAAAATACATAGGACATAAAATATCTAAGTGCACAAACGTACTAGTAATTGCAAATTTTATTGTAGACAAAGAATTCTATAAATATCAGCCAATATTTTGGAGGAAAGTTCAGTCGTTGGCCAGCCTAGGTATCTCACTGCAGAAGCTAAGGTGAGGTGAGGGCCAAGAAGAGTTCTCAGGGATGAGGAGCCTGTGTGGGGTGGTGGGGGACATGCAGTGGCAATGGGCTTTCACCCATTCAACTCTACTATCTCTTCTTTTCAGAAATGAAAATGTATGTGGAGACTCAGTTAGCATAGGGGTTGGGATTGGGTGTGAAAGCTTTTCTGAGGAAGTGATGTTTAAGCTAGGGATAAAAGGAAGACTGTAGCCTCTCTGTAAATGCAGACCCCTTCCCCGAGATGACTTGAAACAGGTGGAAATGGGCACTCCTGGCAACAGCTTCTGGAAAGAAAGGGGGGAAACTCCAGGGCGTGACACAGGCTAGAAGACTGACATTCCTGGGACTCTGGGTTACCTGGTTGTGGCAGCACTTCAGTAATAAACATTCCTACTCCAGGGCTATGATTCAGGGGCACAAAAATTCAAGGTCCATTAGTATTATCAAAATTAAAAAGTTACCTCCTAATAAACAGTGCCTTTCTCACCTTAATGCTGTTCCTTTTCCTACGCTTTTTCCCTTTTTCCAGTTGCAGCAGATAGCCTTCAGAATTGCTACGGCTAATTTTCGTTTCTTTTCTTTGGCTTCTCTCTGAACAGAGTTGAGACTCACTTTCTACCCTTGACAAGATAGGGGGTAGTGTGATGCTGGATGAGGACCCCTCGCTGGGCTGCACCTCCGTCAGCTGCACCAAGGCTTGCTGATGCTGCTCCATTATCTGAGTGAGCCGTGAGTCTGGGGAAGCTCGGACAGGCTGGCTGTCCAAGGAAGAGTGGAATTTCCTTTGGAAAAGAACACACACTTGTGAATGAAACTTGAATACAAAGACTTCCAACATTAAAATTCTGCTGAACCTTAGCTGGGTGCAGCGGCACACGTCTGAAATCTGAGCAACTTGGGAGGCAGAGACAGGAGGATGCAAGTTGAAGACCAGCCTCAGCAACTTAGTGGGGCTCTGAGGAACTTAGCGAGAGCCTGTCTCAAATTAACATAGAAAAATTGGCTAGGGATGTGGCTCAGTGTTTCAAGCTCCCCTGTGTTCAATCCCTGGTACAAAAAAAAAAAAAAAAAAAAAAAAAAAAAAAAAAAAAAAAAAAAAAAAGAAAAGAAAAGAAATCTAAAAATCTTCTGAACCATTAACTTGAAGTGTTTATCACTCCCCAAATCAAATTCATTAACTTTAGCTAACTCTTTTCATTAATGTATTAATTTCTTATCTCAAAATCTTCTTTTTCTTTAGGATATTCTAATTCTTCTTGGAACTTTTATTTAGTACATTCAGTATAGAAATACAACAATTTGAAAAGTCAAAGAGCTTCCTACTACAAGAAATGTTGGATTAAATGAAATCAACATCCTTTAAGTACACAGTTGAATTTTTATGAGAGGCAAGGAATCTCCAGGGAGGAAAACCAAAATGCACCGTAGCCAAAGCAGATTTTGGTTGAGCTGAACCTATGGCTTTCTTTGAGGGTTGTTTGGGTCTGAGGACTTAAGTTTTAACAGTTAACACTGGTATGGGACATGTAAGATTTGGGGCCAATATGAAGCAAGGAATCAGATCTGAGATCCTTGAATAAAGACTATGTAGCCCTTAAAGGGCTAAATCCCCAGTATAATAGTGGAGTACATTAAAAATCCAGTCACTAGTCCTGAGAAACAACAAAGCAAGTCTGTCTTGGTTTGGGCTCTGAATAGGGGGAAACAACTGTGAATTTCTATGGGACAATATTTGGAGTTTGAATTTATATTACCCAAATAATCATGGAAATTCAATATTAAGAAATTAACGTTAAGATGATCCCGGATGAGGGCTACTTCTGTAGTACTTTACATTTACATAGCAAATGTAAAGGTTTTCTGAAGGGGTGTGTTTCCACTCAAGCCTGCCTATCTAGGAAACCTCACCTAAGTTCATCATCTAAAATCCTACTACATAAGAGGAAATGATTTACCAAGTCTGAGGATCAGCAGACATACAAGCACACACACAAAGAGCAGTAGCAGGGGCTGGAGTGGGGGCTGGAGAGGTGTCTCGCTGGTTACAGCACTTGCCTGGCATGCACGAGTACATGAGTACATCGTGTACACAGCAAAGTGTTGGAGCAATGAAAGCCACATGAAAAACTAAACAGAAAATTATCTCTCTCTCTCTCACTGTCCCTCTCTCTCTTTTTAAAAATGAACAGTAGCAGACTTTTGCAAACTTTGATAATAGAATGCATTAGAAAGTAGTCATAAAGTATACGTAAAATGATTAAAGATGTGAAAGAAGAAATCAAAATTCTGAGAAATGTTTTAATAAAGCTTATTTTGAAAAAATAACAGAGAAGTTTTAATCATGACCAAGTAGAAATTATAGACATGAAAAATACCATTATGTAATTTTAAAATCTAATGGAAAAATTAGAGAGCGTATAGGATGCAGCTGAAAAGAAAGTTATTGCACTGGAAGACTTACCTGAGGAAATTTCTCAGAAAGAAGCAGATGCACAATAAGGGAGAGTTAAAACACAGAGTCTCGAAGAAGAAAATTTAATATACCTCTATCTGGTATTCCCAGAAAAGAATATAGAGCCAATTTGGGAGACATAATATTCAATGGAAAATGGGTTACAATTTTTCAAAATTTATGAAAGAGACGAATTCTCAGATTTAGGAATCATAGAAGAGACTCAAATAGAAACTACAACTTTCATTCCTATATACATCATAGTGAAACTTCTGAGTATCAAAAACAAAGAAGAGATTTAGAAAGCCAACAAGAGAAATAAAGAGAAATTAAAAACAAAAGAATGATTGACAAACGACGTCTCAAGGCTACACAGAAACCAGAAGACAGAAAAATAATGCTTTCAAAAAGCTGAATTCTTTACCCGGTTAAACTACAATTCAAGATAGGAAGAGAAAGGAATTTTCAGATAAATTTACCAGTGACATAAATTTGATGAAATAACTTCTAAAGATGATTTCAGGAAGACAGAATAAAATGAAAGAAAGAATGCAAGGCAAAGAAATTAATAAACAATTGGCTAAATGTAAAATACTGTTAACTTTATACAATAATAAAAATAAGGACTAATTTTCAAGATATAAGGTGCTGGACAAGTTGTTTGACCAAGCAGTACATATGACAGGAAAGGAGACTTTTTTTTTTTTTTTTAAGTATGGACAGTGAGAGAGAAAGAGAGAATCAATTTTTATTGAGTTTTTCCACATGACTTTTGTTGCTCTGACACTTAGCTGTGTTGAATAAAATGAAAGTTATATAACTGCTATAAAAAACTTTATGCCAGTGCATGTTTTTATTTGACTGGTTTTATTTTTTTAATGCCTTAAAATGTTTTCTGGGGGCTGGAATGGTGGCTTGGTGGTTATGGCACTTGCCTGGCATGCACAAGTGCACAGGTTCAAACCTCAGCACCCATGTACACAGCTAAGTGTCAGAGCAACGAAAGCCATGTGAAAAACTCAATAAAAATTGATTCTGTCTCTCCCTCTCTCTCTCTCACTGAACTTCTCTCTCTTAAAAAAAAAAAAGTATTCTGGCTTAATGTTTGAATTTAAAAGTTAAATGAAGTAAAACAACACCCCCTGCCTAGGTATGTTGAAGATGCACCAATATTCCCCTTTGGAGTGCTCCTGAGGACAGGTCCACTTCCTTTCTGTACTCAACTGTGGGACATCAGTGAAGCATCCAAGCTCTATTGTTGAACTTTTGCAATGTGCTTCACTGCACACTGACCTATTCTCAATGGACTCAATATTACTAGGGCTAAAAACAAAGAGAGGGGAAAATCATCTTGAATAGCTGATTAATTTCTAGTGATACTGGGTCTTCTATAAGAGCTCTGGGAATCACAGCTGAGTCTACAGGTGCAGTATAGCACCATGAGATCTGGCAGAGCTCAAAATAGCCCAAGCATGCTTCAAGGTGCCATGCACTGGTGCCATGACAGTGGATTTAAGCTTAGCAAAAGTAGATATTTGTTTCTAGAAAATATAATTTTTCAGACTGACTAAGGAAGAAACAGAAAGACTGGAAAGACTTATAAGCCATTACATTAATTGAGACTTATAGTCATTATAGTAAATGAATCAGGAGTTTAAAATCTGCCCACAAACAGCAATCACAAAAACAAAGCCCAAAAAATAAAACACCCATGTCCCCAGTAGTTGTACAAGAAAGTTCTATCAAACCTTTAAGTAACAGATCATTCCAATTGTATATAAAGTGTCCCAGATGATGTTCAAAGAGGACATAGTCCTTATCTTCAACTAATTTCATAAGTCTGGGAAAATCTTAAAACATATCAAGGCCCATGGCAGATAGGAAAATCATAAGCCAATTTCACATCTTGTGGTGAATGTTAAATCCCAAAGGGTTAACAAATCAAACCAAGCAACTTAAAAATATAGTATGAGGGGTTGGGGATTTAGCTCAGTGGCAGAGGGCTTGCCCTTGCCTAGCACATGCAAAGCCCTAAGTTCAGTCCTCAGGCCTGAAAAAAAAAAATATATATATATAGTACAAGTTGGGGCTGGAGGGGTGGCTATGGCACTTGCCTAGCATACGTGAGGACGCAGTTTCGAACCCCAGCACCACACACACAACAAAGTGTCATAGCAATGAAAGCCACATGAAAAACTAAATAAAATTGATTCTCTCTCTCTTAAAAAAATACAGTATGAGTTAACCTTCAAAACAAAAGGATAGTATAACATTAGAAAACCTGTTACTATATTTCATTACATTAAAGGATTTTTTTTTTAAAGAGAGAGGGACAGAACGAGAGAAATAACTTTATTGAGTTTTTCACATGGCCTTAGTTGCTCCAACACTCAGTTGTGTACGTGGTGCTGGGGTTTGAACCCGGGTCCTCGTGCTTGCAAGGCAAGCGCCAAAACCGCTGAGCCACCGCTCCAGCCCACATTAAAGGATTAATGGAGAACATTTTTCAACTGATAAAATGATATACTACTTATGACAAAAGTTCTTTGTAATGAAAAATGAGAATGGGAATAGGAAATGTTTTATCTTCCTATTTACCAAAACCCAAATATTATTTTTTCAAATAGAAAGTATTTTTTAAAAATTTTTTCATCTTTTTTTGTTTTGTTTTTCCTCCACTTAGTTGTGTATGTGGTGCTGGGGATCAAATCCAGGTTCTCAAGCATGCCAGGCAAGCACTGTACTGCCGAGCCCTAAATATTACTTTTTTTCTTTTTTCTTTCTTTTTTTTTTTTTTTAAGAGAGAGGGAGAGAGACAAGAGAGAGAAAGAGAGAATCAATTTTTTAATTTTAGTTTTTCATCTGAATATTGTTGCTCCAACACCTAATTGTGTATGTGGTACTGGGGTCAAACCCAGGTATACTCAGATATGGCAGGCAAGTGTGATACGGATGAGCCACTGCTCTAGCCCTGTAAATATTATTTTTAACAGTAAAAATATTAGAAGTAATCTCTCTGAAGCTAGAGAAGAGAAAAAGAGAAGGATGCTTGCTTACTATCCCTGTCTCTTCCAGGAAGCAAACTTGGAACCTTATTAAATGTACATCCTATGCCATCAAGTACAGCATTTAAATTCCTCTGATCAACTCAGATGTATAAAATTGCCCCCCCCCATTTTGAAAGTAAGTTCCTTGAAAGCACCCCATGCACCAAACTTCTTTTGAACTTGGTACAGCATTTTAGCTTTATATTCAGCACATGTCAGGAATACAGAAAACATGTTTCATTAAAGAACATCAAGAAAAGGCTCTTAAGAATGATTTAAAAAATAACTTTTTCCTGTCTGTTTCCTACATATATATTGTAGGGAACTTGTGCAATTTCATAAAATATAAAGGGGAAATTTAAAACAATCTCAATCTCTCTTGCCAGAGATAATGTCTATTGACATTTTGGAGCATTTTTTAACCTGGCAGTTTATACTCTATAGGTATAACTTTACACTTTAGTAGCTTCTTTATTTTATAGAAACATTGCCTCCTAACCATAATTTTAAATTATGATATTGGATACCATAATTTTATATTATGATATTGGATATCATAATTTACCTAAGCATTTCCCCACTGTTAGATTTTTAGGTCATTTCTATAAATGATGATATTTTTGTGTATACATATTTTTCTGTGTTTCAGATTACTTTCTTAGGAAAGGCCTTTATAGTGCTGGAGATAATTGGTTTTCTCCAAATACATCCCTCAAAACATACTGATTTGTTTTGACTGGGTCCCTATGTTCTCCCCTCCCTCTAATTTCTTGTGTAACTAGAGTGAAAAAAAGAGAAGAGACAGGGAAGAGGAAAAGAAATACACCCAAAGTGGTCTGTGTTGGATAGAAATCAGAGCCAGGGAAACTTTTATGTGAAATTTTTCCCCTCTCACCTGACCATTCCCAGAGTCTCATCCCCTTCTCCCTCTCCTATCCTTCTCCAGCAGCCTCTCACTCTCCTCTAGAAAACCACTCGAGAAAAGAGAATTCTTACCATAACATTTCTAAGTTCTTATATCTTGTCTCTCTGTAAGGCTCGTGGGGTTGCTTCTTTTCAGTAGGTCCTTGGACACTCACGTCATAAACAGACTGAGGCTCTTTCTGGCTCAGGAACATGTGTCTTTTAGAAAGTTCATTAAGGTTGTTCAAATCTGAATTAGAAAGAGTGTAGATGGGTTGCTGCTGATATAAAAAACTCTTCTCTTCTTCATCTCTGTGCCGTCCCCTATCTTTGTTAACATTCAGCCCTGCGTGATATCCAGTAGAGGTTTTGTATAATATCCTGTCAAGAGCCTGCTTTGGTGGAGCCAATATATTGGAGGTCACTTTGGGATTCTGGCTCCAAAGTGCTCTTGAGTCTTGTAAATCACTGTTAGAGGCATTCACGAGCATAGTTGATCCATGCCTTGTTGAAGTATTGATAGGCTGGTTTGGGTTTTGTTGTTGTCTGGGAATGTCATTCTGGTTTCCCTGACTGACAATGAGTTCGTTGGTCACAAGAGACTTGAGGCCATTCTGGCGTCTACGTTGCCCCCGAGCCTTGGGCTTCGCTGGTCTTCTGGATGGTTGCTGGTCACTGGCTATTTCAGAGGACTGACTTCTTGGTACATTGCTTAATTTTGTACCTTCATATTGAGACCAATGTTCCTGGTAATTCTAAAAAGATATTCTTTGATTAATGTAAAATTATAAGAGCAGCACTCTCTATAAATTTTAAATTAGTGTTTTTAACTTGGAATTGAGACTTCTAAGAAGGTGACCATGGAACTGAAAACAGAAAAAGGAGTACAGAGAGTTCTTTCCTAACTTTAGGCAACTAGAGGTGAACAGGTGAGTGATGCCTCCAGAAAAAAATTAGATTACAAGCCTAGAAAGAGACTGAGAGTCCAGAACAGGCTTTGTATTAAGGACAAATCTTTGGCTTAAAAGCTGAAAAGGGAAGTGTCACCAAGTTGGGTGTGTGGTGGGGAGAAGCTTTACCCCTAAAGAATTGTGCAGAAAGAGAGTAGAAATCTACATCAAAACAGGCAAGCTTATTTTAACTAAATGAATATTTCAAAAATCATAATTGGAAAATATCAGTGATGTGCTTTATTAACCAAGTTCAAGTTTAATCTGAAACACTATTTGGATTATCAGCTTTTCTTTCTCATACAGGTCAGAAGCTAGAAATGACCTCTTCACCAGATGAAACAAATTAGATTTTATTCGGAAGATTATATAAGAGTCTGAGCTGTGATAGGACATCTGTGAAACCACAAGGGTTGTTTTGCTTCTGTTTCTTAATATAGCCTGTACTTAGGTAATCAAACATCTGGGGGGGGGAGATTTCAATTTCAGAATAGTCTTTATGCTTTTCAAAGCCTGGTAACAACAGAATGTATCTCTGGCATAATGGATACACTATGTAACTGTACTGTGCTCTAGCCATTTAGGAATATTTCCTAAGGAATAGAGCACTCATTACTTTGTGGAAAACTGGCTGAGTTAAGAGGCCTTTGGAAGGGAAGATTAAATGCTTACCGAAAACAACAGGATGTCCATACGCATCAATGCGTCATAGAACTGTAACATGTTTCTCCCTTTCTCAACCCACATATTTAAAAAACCTGTGTGTCTGTATCTATGCAAGGTAAATTGAAAAATGAAACAATTAGCTAGACCATTTCAGAAAAAAAGCTTCTTGAAGTGACTTAAGCATGCTTTTTGCTCAAGCTGTTTCAGCTTGCTACAGAAGAGCAACCACATTACTGTCTGAAGGGTTCAGTTTTTATTTCACTATTCTGAATCAGCCCCTAAGACTCATCCTTTTCCTTTGTAGTATTAAGTAGTGTTTTATTTCTAATGAAGTCACAGTATAACAATAGGGTTGAGATAAATTTAAAATAGCAAATATGTCTATTGTTATATTGAATTTTTAAGTAAGAATGCTTCTAATGGAAAATGTACAGTATATTTTCTTTGGAATTTGAACTTACTGCAAGGATTGGCTAAACTCTGATTAGTTCCTACAAATGTGTAATTTCTCTCTGTGATGTTCCATAAAAAGAAAAACTTTCTCCTGTGTTCAGGTAAGTAGAAGTTCTTTCTACCACACAACATATTGAGCGTCATGGGAAATGTGGGCAAAAAGGCTCTGCAAACACAACCCCAAGAGTCTCCTTCCTTGCAGTGGATCCAGAAGAAAACGGCTGTTTTACCCTCTTATGGGTGTGTCTCTCAAACACACTGCTCTTTTCATGGCTGTCCTTGCTGTTTATGAAGGTCAGGAAAGTCTCCCTCCCTTTGCTAGGAGCTCTAAATACTAAGTGATGTTGATAATGTCATTTTTTGCAATATTCATTCAGCCATGAGACTGGAGTGGTGGAGGTCCGGTGGTTACAGTGCTTGCCTGGCATGCATGAGGACACAGGTTCAAACCCCAACACCATGTGCACAGCAAAGTGTTAGAGCAACGAAAGCCACATGAAAATCTAAATGAAATCAATTCTCTTTCTATCCGTCCCTCTCAAAAACACTGTTCTGCCTTTAGCTAGAGAAATAAGTGACTAGGAACTCCTTTTCTGCTGCCATCTGACTGTAAATCCCTACAAGGGAAACACCTATGAGAAATTTCTTTGCTCGGCTACCAGGCCCTGAATCCTGGGTTGTCACTCGACTTTGACTTTAATCAGGTTACCTTTGCTGCTAATAACTTGGATCACAATCGTACTCTTCACAGGGTGCTTTGTCAACAAGGCCAAGGACTCCTCATTGATGAAACTTCACTTGTCTCAAGTGTTAAATCCTCTGTTCAAATAAATATAAGGGTCCAGAGATGGCATTTCAGTCTCCAGAAAGGAAGACATTTACGGGTTTGATGTGATTTCTCTCACCTTCCAGCAGCCTACTTGAAACCTGCAGTTTACTGAAGATTTATTACCCTACAATTGAGGCATCAGGTGTCACTCTTTAGGTGGTAAGACCTGAGCTCCCTGAAGTTAATATACAAAGCCATTCTCAGGCTACTTAATCTCCATCAGCACTGAGATCCTGCATTTCATCCTGTACTCGCTAGGGTTCTTTTGTTACCAACATTTGCAATCACTACCTCCCAGATGCACTCAGAATAACTGCTTAATGGCAGTGGGTTTCACAGCATATGCGGCGAGTTAGCAGTGGGAAATCATGTTGCCCAGTGCTGGGATGATCTCTTGGTAAGACGCATCCTTAGTCATTCGTGTGTGTTCATACTGAGCCATCCGAGGGAAGTTTGCCCCCAGTCCTGTGAAAGGCAGTGTCTGGCTGATTCTGTCTTAAGTAGCAAGGAGAACGAATGCTCTGATCCTAACCAGAAAGCTCATCTGCCTTAGCACAAAGGCCACTCTTGCTCTCAGTCAGCCTGTCTCAGCACTGGAGTCCTGAGAGCTGTACCTGGGCTCCTATATCTGCTCTGACATACTGAAGTTCCTATTGTGACCTGTTTTTCTGCTGTGCTCATTAACATTAAGACATAAATCCTTTGAGCAAAGTTATAAATTTCATCTGATAATATTAAGAAAAATTTTAGTACAGATATTAATTGGCTCTAATTTTCACTATCAGTAAGAAAGAATTCTGTTCAGATCCATGGAAGAAATATAGATCTGTTTTTTGCATATGTTCATTATAGTTTAACGCAAATTGTTCCTTTTACCAATTCCCTGATAATACTGAAGCCTTAGAACATGTTATTTCCTTTTATTCTGTCTTGCCTATTATCTTGTCATGTGTATTAATTCTCTATATATTTTAAATCTCCATAGTTTTGCATTTACTGGTTTACAATGTAACCTTAATTTATCACTATATGTGTTTCCATCTATATTAGTGTTTCCATCTCACATCATTTTTCTTCTGTCTGAAGAACATTTGTGCAGCTCTGCTATGTCCTCTTTAGTTTGTTCTATTCTGACTTTTTTCATCTAAAGATTCCAATTTGATTTTTGTTTATTTACTTGTTTTTTTCCTATAAGGGGGATTAAACCCAAGACCTCAGGTATGCTAGGAAAGTACTCTACCAGTGAGCTATGTTCCCAGACCTTTTAAATTTTATTTTAAGACAGTGTCTAAATTGCCCAAGCTGGACTCCAACTTTCAATCCTCCTGCCTCAGTCTCCCAAATTGCTGGGATTACAGGAGTACAACAATCACACCCAGCTCTCCAAGCATAAATCTGCTGGTAGTGCTAGAGGCAAGAGTGAATTCACAGCTCCTTGGAAAGGTGGGAGGTTACTTAGACGTGATTAAAGGACCTTTGCTTTAATTAGTGAATAGTCCTACAAAGCCTTTCATTTCTGTCTTTGCCTTTCCCTTAGCTGAAGTCAAGAGTAATTTTAGAGTGGTAATAAAGAAAACATCCTATTTCAGACTTTTGAATGCTTACCTAGTTGGGGAACTTTCTATTCTTTCTCTTCACAACATGCTCCTCATCTGGTATTATGGTTTGAATATTTGTGACTCCCCGCAAATTCACATGTTAAATTCTAACAGCCAAGCCAATAGCATTACAAATGGGGCCTTTTGGGAGGTGATTAGGTTAGAAGGGCAGAGCCCTCCTGAATGGGATCAATGCCTTATGAAAGAGGCCCATCTATCAGGTGAGGACAAAACACAAAGGGACCCTTAGATGAACCAGGAAGCCCTCACCAGACACTGAACCTGGTGGCTCTCGATCTTGGACTTCTCAGCCTCCAAAACTGCGAGAAATAAATTTCTCTTGTTTACAAATTGCATAGTCTATGGTTTTCTAATAGAACAAACTAAGACACTGGGGAATTATTTTCTGCTGTTGGGAGGCGCTCCCTCCTATTGCCTGGCATGGGTCATGAGCTAAGTACTATGTTTAGTCTGTGTGCACCACTGAAATGGGGCTTACAAAACCTGTGATAATTCACAGGAGAAACTGGGGGGTGGGCTGTGGTGCACACCTGTAATCTCAGCTACTAGAGAGGCTGAAGCAGGAGGATTGCAATTTCAAGACCTGTGCAACTTAGCAAGATCCTGTATCAAAAAATAAAAACAGGATGCGAATGTAGCTCATGGTAGAGCAACCCTCGTCCAAGCCCCAGTACTGCAACAAAAAAGTAAAAAAGGAAAAGAAATTCCCAGGAGAGTGCAGAATGATTCAGGACAATATGTGGAAGAATTAAATGAAGAGAATTAAACTTGACTTGAAGTTAAGATTTCAGGCATGTACAAGAATCTCACATAAAAAAATGATGATGATTGCTCATTTTCAATATATATATATTTTTTTTTTTTTGCAGTGCTGCTATTAACCCCAGGACCGTGAGCATGCTGGGAAAGTGCTCTACCATTGAGCTGCAACCCCAACCCCACTCCCAGTTTTTTTTTAAGAGAAAGAATCAATTTTATTTATTTTTTTCACCTGATCCTTGTTTTGCCAACACTTAGTTGTGTACATGGTGCTGGCGTTCAAACCTGGTCCTCACACTTGCCAGGCAAGCGTTCTACCACTGAGCTACCACTCTAGCCCTCCAGTATTTTTTTTTAAATTTGTAATTTTTTTAAAATTTTGAAACAGGGTCTCACTTAAGTTGATTAGGGCCTCACTAAGTTGCTGAGGCTGGCCCTTAACTTGTGATCCTCCAGTCTCAGCCTCCCAAGCTAGTGGCATTACAGGCATGAGCCACTGCACCTCTCAAACTCCCAGTTTTTAAAAACGACAATATGCGGACTTAGATTTCATGCATATCTTCTGTTTTTCCTCACCCAATTTCTAGTTTCTTATTCTTTCCAGCATGCAACTGTGTTTAATCTTTCCTCTGAAAAAAACAAATGGAATCTGGCATAATCCCACGGCCAAGGGTCCCAACAGTGTGGGCTGCACTGGTCTCTAGCCCACCTCTCTCCAGGACCTCCGCACCCCTCAGCAGAGTGTTCAATTCACCACATCTTCACCACTCATGGAAACAGCCCTGTCTGCTCAGACCACCACCGACCTCTTAGTGACTAAGCCCTTTGGGCACTACTCCTTTTTTTTAACCTTTCTACTTTGAAGTTATTTCAAATTTACAGGAAGACTGCAAGCGGAACACAGAAAATTCAAAGATCCTTACCCAGATTCATGCATTTAACATTCTGCCGCTTGTCATCATTCTCTGTCACTCCGTACATACTCACAAATATACACGTATTTGCATATGTAATTTGTATTACTGCTGTCTGCATGATTGCTGTTCGTTTTTCTGAATCCTCCGAGTGCATGTGTATGAGCTGTAGAGATACCCCTTCCATGATTCTTTTTTACTTGCCTTCTCTGCAGTGCTCAATGCTGCTCACTAATTCCTCCTTCTTGAACTTTCCATGTCTCCCGTTCCATGACACTGTTTTATCCACTTGGCTTTCTACCTCTCTGACAATCCCTTCTGAGACTCCTACCTTCTGTCTTCTTCCTCTACCACTGCCCACTCTTAACATTTTACTACTTCCCAAAGGGCCTCATTCTCGGCCCACTCTTCTTTTCCCACTCGCGATTTTTGTGTCGTCTCAGCAATGGCTATAGCGTCAATCCATCAGGAAGTGTTCATGATGCAAGTGGCTAACCCAGACGTCTCTCCTCACTTCTGCAACCAGATCACATGTCCTCTTTCCTGTAGGTGTCACCAACTCAACACCAGCCTCCTTCTGGTCCTCACACCCTTCTCCCTTCATTCCTAGCACCCACGTCCATCCCTTCTAGTCTTCTTCAGTGGTACTGGTACCACAAATCACACATGTGGACACCCCTGCCTCTCCGGCTCCCTTCCTTCCTTTTTTTTGTACTGGGGATTGAACCCAGAGGCACTTGACCACTGAGCCATATCCCCAACCCTTTTTATTTATTTATTTATTTATTTATTTATTTATTTATTTATTTTTGAGCTAGGGTCTTGCTAAGTTGCTTTAAGGCCTTGCTAAGTTACTGAGGCTGGCTTTGAACTTTCTATCCTTCTGTCTCAGTCTTCTATGCTGCTGGGATTACAGGCATGTGTTGTTGTACCTGGCTTTTACCTTCTCTCTCTCTCTCTCTTTCTTTAGAGAGAAGGATAGTGAGAGAGAGAGAGAGACAACAGAGAGCATAAATTTTTATTGAGATTTTCACATGTTTGTTGCTCTGACAATTGTGTATGCGGGTGTTGGGGTTTGAACCCATGTACTTGCGCATGCCAGGCAAGCGCTGTAACTGCTGAGCCACTGCTCCAGTCCCTTACCTTCTCTTTAAGTAACTGCTAAATTTGTTTATTCTGTTTTTTCACCGCTTCTGAACAGGGGCTGAGGGATCAGGTACCACTGAGTAAGGTATAACCATTGATAGGGGACAGACATGCAAATGGTACAAACACAAGGTTAAGGGAATAATTCTATAAAATGGGTGCACTGTGCTGACAACCATTGCTTTTTTTTCCAAGAAGCAATTTATTTGCAGCCCTTCCTGGCTTAAGTGGACAAGATACGTCACATTCATCAGAAAAGTACCTATTATTTGCAGGAGAAAGGCAGGTCCGAAATAATGTCAATGAGAGGAACCCAAGTTACCCTGAAAAGGGAGACTTTTGTGACCCTTTTCATAGACCAGATCCTAAAACTCAGGGAGATAAGGATAATTCATCCTAACCTTAATATCTATAAGAATTTATGGTTAGGAATCCAATTAGAGGGGCTGGAGCGGTGGCTCAGCAATTTCAGTGTTTGCCTGGCATGTGCAATGACCCAGGTTCGAAACCCAGCACCACATATACAACTAAGTGTCAGACCAACAAAAGCCACATGAAAAACTAAATAAAATTGATTTTCTCTCTCTCTCTCACTGTCCTCCTCTCTTTTTTTGTTAAAAAAAAGAATTTAATTAGAATTGGACTTGTTATGGCAATGACCTAGACTGGTTATGGCAGTGGGGACTTGAAAGTCTGATGCCATCTCCTGCTGTCAGTCAAAAGTTGAGATGGACCTGGGTGGAACTCTCTAGAAACTTCTCTGGGATCTCCAATAAAACTGGAGAGCAGAAGAGACAGACTGTCCCTCTCCTTTTTGAGAGGACTCACTCTCTTCCTTGAGAGGCCCCCTTTCCCTTTTCTTCTCCCTTCAATAAACTCATGTCTGTTACTCTGAGTGGCATGTCTGAAATCTTTCTGACTTGATCATAAGAAGCAGGGCTTGAAAGGGGGATCTGGGCGCTGCCTTAGTTTTTTGGAAGGCCCTAGCCCTAAAACACCACCACACAGAAAAGTTAACCAATTGTATGTGGAGTAGATGACAAACACAGCAAGTCTGACCACCATGTCTTGCAGGAACTACAGCAAAAACCATCTTCCTGGTTTTGTTTACTCTTCCAACCTTTTTCTCAGACCACAGACAGTGATTTTTCTAATATATAAGCCTGATTTTGTCATTAGCCTGCTCAAAATTTGCCAATGGCTTCCTCTTGCTCACAGAATAGAAATCTAAAATTTTTGATTGACTTAAAAGCTATCCACAACCTGGCCCCTGCTGACCTGTGCAGCCCTGTCTCATTCTACTTTCCGCCCTTGTCCTCTCTCCTTTAGGACCGAACTATCTGGAATTTTCAGCACATATCATACTAGGCTCTCTCCCAAGCCTTTCACCCTCTTTGTTTGCCTAGGCTTCATCCTCTTGGGGTCAGCTCAGATGTGGTTATTTCTGGAAAGGCTTCTCAGTCTTCTCAGGGCAAAATTAGGTGCTATTTAGTTTCACTCATTTTGTATTTACTTGCATATTATTGTGCTGTAATGCCTACATCACTGTATGCCTACCAAAGTTCTGAATGCCTAGAGGTAAGGGACTATTTAGAAAAAAAACATCTTTTCTTACATTTTGTTGTTTTAAATAGTTTTTTTTTTTTTTAAACTGGTTACTTGGTTGGCTTTCAAACCACATCTTTTAGGCTAGGCACTGATCCTGTACTGCCTAGAATATAGTAGGTACCCAATAAACATTTGTTGTGTGAATTATTCTGATTTCACATAAAGATACGTTCTTTATAGTGAGAGTCATTCATTGTCAGGGGAGATCTACTGAGGGGTCCGTAGGTTCTCTGAAAGCGATCTTTCAAGAAAAAAATGTAAATGAGACCCATTTTCATGTGGATATGCACTATGTGACCTTTAAATGTGTCTTAAATCAATTAGTAAATTTTTATTGAGCACCAGCTTCAGACAAAGCATTGTGATGGGGGATGTAGAGGCAGATATAATCCTAATCTTTAGGGAGCTTTAAGTGTAGTTTGTAAAAGAAACTAGGCAGTAGCTATTGAGACACAGTGGCTGTGATCCACCCTGAGTAAGCAGCACAATCAGCTGCAGAGCAGCCGAGGGGGCAGAGGGGAGGGGTGGGGAGCCTGGAGGCCTTGTAGGAAGCTGCACTAGAGAATAGATGAAAATGCAGGCACTGAACTTGGATAGTTGAAGAGGAAAAAGAAAGGCAGCCTGGAGTGGAGCGTTTGCCCAGCCAGCATGCAGGACACAGAGGGTGGGGAACAGACCCTTTCTAAATAAAGAAAAGCAACTTCCTTTGGACCACTCTGGTTTGCTATCATTTTGTCTAACAATCTTCAGATGTTCTGCTCTACTTTGCTTCACCCAGGAATGGGTTATAAACACATTAACTACAGCATACACAGAGAATAGAAAGCATTCTTTTGGCTTTCTCTGATTCACCTCCATACAAAGCTTTTTTGAGCCTCTGTCGAGGGTTGTGCCATGAACCAAGCACTGTCATTTTACCTTGATTATTTTATCATTGGCAGAGAATCCTCCCATTATCCTTAGTGACGATTATGAAAGTTATATGTTGCAATAACCTCACACACTTCAAATATGTTATCTATAATTATTTTAAAAACAAGAAATAGGGGCTGGAGCGGTGGCTCAGCGGTTTCGGCGCTTGCCTGGCAAGCACGAGGACCCGGGTTCAAACCCCAGCACCACGTACACAACTAAGTGTTGGAGCAACTAAGGCCATGTGAAAAACTAAATAAAAGTTGTTTCTCTCTTTCTCTGTCTCTCTCACTGTCCCTCTCTCTTTAAAAAAATAAATAAATAAAAACAAGAAATAAATGGTCTCAGAATAAATAGCATTTTGTAGCTAGGATAGACCTTAAAGGTCAGTTATTCCAATTCTTCATTTTACAATGAAAAAACAAGGCTTGCAGGGAAAGTTGAGTTATATCTCAAGTTATGCATCCAGTAAACGACAGGTCAAGGCCCCAAAATTCATGTCTTCTGACCCAGTCCACTTCTCATAATGCAGGAAGCCTTAAGTGCTTCTTTTGTTCCCTAGATCCTGCTGACCAAGCTCCCTGGGTGCTCTATCAGGCTCTCCCCATCAGGTGTGTTGGTGGATCCAGTCCTCCCTGCCCACTGCCAGGAGACAGTTCAGTCCCCATGCTCTCAGTTTCTGGGTATGGGCCCCTAGCATCGGTTTTCAGTAAGCTCTGGGAGATTTACTGTTTGATGAACTGATTGATTTACATCTCTAAGAGCAGCCTAGAGGCCACCAGGGAGGAAAAGAGATGATTTGGGCTGTCCCTCTTTTCTAATAACTTTGAAGCTGGGATAACTTTATCATTTTTATTATTACCATTACTACATGGATAGCTTTAACTGATGATGTAAACAGGCTCTGTAGGCTCCTTGATTTCAAAGGGCTCATCCGTTTATATAGGGGATAAAACCTGATCCAAGAGTGAGTCCACATAGTTCCACACACTAGTTCAGGAAACAACAGCTGCTACTGCTTTTTTTGTTTCTTCTAGAGAAATAATGGTAATAATTTTAAAAAGCCTTCCCTAAAATCACGCTTATGATTTCAAAGTAGTAAACCTGTGGAGAGCAGGCTGTACCCTGTTCTGAGTTAGTCCATGATGTATACAATAGCAGTTTTCAGGCTGTGACT
This sequence comes from Aplodontia rufa, assembly GCA_004027875.1. Classification (NCBI taxonomy): domain Eukaryota; kingdom Metazoa; phylum Chordata; class Mammalia; order Rodentia; family Aplodontiidae; genus Aplodontia; species Aplodontia rufa. Next base: position 27,756 of record PVKS010004473.1, on the reverse strand, counting down.
AAACCTTTGTTACTCCATTGTGTAAGGCAGGAATTTGCCATAAGCTACTCCATTTTGAGTATAGAATGTATATATATAATGAATCTATATCCTGTTTGTATAAGTAAACAACCACCTGGCACAACCATAAAGCATAAACTTATAACTTAATCATGCTAATAGGAATGATCACTTGCAAGCTTATTTAATTAATTAGAAGTACATGGATGCATGGGCATATCAAACTCTTTTGGAAAAACCAGATCCATAAGCTTATCAAATACACCTGACTGCCAAATGATGCATATGGATCCCTTGAGACCTCTAAAAGGAGAAGAAGATCCCAAGCCTTGACACTGTGGCACCCTGACCCGTCACCTGGTCACTCATCAAGAGTGCCCAGGAAAATTGCCACAGTAACAACCTCTGAATTTCTGTCCTCCGGCTTAAGCACAGTGTGGTTTTTGCTGTCTGTGATGACCATGCAAGTCCCACTCCAAGCTGACATCTCAAGCTGACATCTTGGCCTTGGCCTAAAATAGGTTCCTGCTCTTTGGTAGCTCTGCACCCTGAACAAGTTTTTGGGCTGGCTCTTACCTGATCATCTACAGTGACCCTTTGCATCCACATCTGCTCTCTACCTTTGCTCTCAGTTCAGTCTCCTGAACCTATGTGGCTGCCTTAACCCTTTCTTAGCCTTTCTTTAACATATATACTTAGCTGTGTAAAATGTGATGTGTGACTTGAGTATTACGGATATCAGAAATTAAGGTTGGAATAAAAGAATCTGAGATTGCCCAGGTTATTATGGTCATCTGCCCACCAGATGACCCACAGTGTTCAGTGAACTCTCACTGATGAAAGTGGTGTAGCCTGTGAATTTATTGTTATTCAATGAATTCTGACATTGTGGAAAGGCACAGACATATTTGGTCTATGTTAGTGACCTAGCATACTCACCACAAAACCCATGGCCTAAAATGATGTCAATGAGCTAACTTACCAGCTGGTAAGCTTTCATGTTTTGCAAATGAGGGTTTATGAGGCTCTGAAGACTCCCATGCACCCCAATCTCTAGGGATAATGGATGACTGCCAACTCCCAAAGGATCCGGACATGCAGGCAGCTCAGAACTGGACAACACTTTGGAACCATGATTTCCTGACTTTCCTGCATTTCCCCCTGCATTTCCTTTTGTGAGAAGCTTTAACTCTGTTTAAAGAGTGATGTGATGACCTTCTGGGAAAAAGAACCTGTGGTAAAACAGGTAGGGTTGGCTGGCTGAGCAAGCAAAGGCTCATGTGGGCAGAAGACAGTCTCCCCCATGGCCCCATAGGAAGGTGGCTAACTTATTCTCAGGTATAAAAATAAACTCAAGAACTCAGTGATAAACCTTACTTATATTCAGCAGCATTGCCAGAAACACACTTAACACGCAATCTAGCCAGTAACCTTTAACTGTTGTGCTCTTTGATGCCACTTGTCCTCAGGATCGATGGCAGCATTTTCAATCTCTTTAGCATTCTGAACAGACGTCTTGCCAGTTACTCTGATGGGATCGGAGATCTAAAACGGTAAAAGGTATACAGCATGTTAACTGGGTTCATTTTAGTTCAGAGTCATGGGGCTCAAGTCTGTGCAATCTACAAGGGTCCTGCAGGGCTAGATTTTCTATTTTCAGTTAAAATAGAAAATTTCAAGGATTTCTCTCTAGTCTTCTATGGAGGGAAATGGATTGTTCCCAAGAAAAATAAACAATGTTTATTTAAGGGAATAAACAATGTTTTCCCTTGCAGACAGTAAGAGAATTAGTACTTTCAGGCCAAACTACTCCTTCCTTTAAATGCTTGGTGCATACTCTGGGAACACAATTTTAGAACAGACATATGAGCAGGCTGCTGCAAGGAACATTTGACCATGTCAATAGAACTGTGATGAAATAACACTACACAGATATTCCTTAACTTAAAATGGGGTTGTGTCCTGAAAATTTGTCATAAATTTGTCATAAATTAAACCTATTGGTCATCGTAGTTCAGTCTCACCTACCCACAAAATGAGCAGAACACGTTAGCCTACAGCTCAAAATCATGTAACAAAGCCCATATAATAAAGTCATGAATATCTCACGCAATTTTTTGAATACTGTACTAAAAGTGAAAAGCAGAGTAGCTAGATGCACAACACTTTTGCACTATCAAAAATGTTAATTCAGGACATTTGTAATTCAAGATGATGATAAGAACATAACAGAAATAATATCTAATATATATACAACAGAATGCTCATGATATGGCAGCAACTATCCTAAGCCCTTAGCATAGGATGTATCAGTTAATCCTTTTAAAAACCTTATCAGGCAAGTGTTATAATTATTTTTTTTTTTGTGGTACAGGGATTGAACCAAGGATTTCATACATGCTAGGCAAGTACTCTATCACTGAGCTACATCCCACCCCTTTTTATTGTTTATTTTGAGATGGGGCTTGCTAAATTACCCAGGCCTAGCCTCCTACTTGAGACTTAGTCTCCTGAGTTGCTAGGATTACAGATGTGGACCACCATGCCTGGCAGGTATGTATGATTATAATTCTCCTTTTTGAAAATGAAAAAACTAAGTTACAGAGAGATTAAATAACTTTCCCAAGACCAATAGATAGTAAGAATAGCCAGGCAACTAACTCCAGAGCTTACACATTAAACCATTTTGCTGAGTTAACTCACTTATAAGGTCCTCCCAAATCTGCAGAATTTGCAGTTTTACTACTTAGAGAATTTGAAGGATGTAGATCAATATCAGAAAAACCTAGGATATATTTAAAAAGTAATAATGCCTGGTCCCATCCCAAGCCAATAAAACCAGAAGTTCTAGAGGCGCCCCAGATAGCAGCATATTTTTAAAGTTCCCTCTCTATTATTTAAAAAAGCAAAAAATGGTTGCCAAGGCCTGGAGAGGTGGCTTAGTGGTAGAGTGCTTGCCTGGCATGCATGAGGAACTGGGTTTGCTCCCCAGCACCACATACACAACTAAGTGTCAGAAAAACAAAAACCATATGAAAAAAATAAATTTATTCCCTCACTAAAAAACAAACAAACAAACAAAAAAGTCTCCAAGCTTCCAAGTAGTTCTAATCTGCAGTCAGACTTAGGAATAACTGATGGAAGGCAGCTACATGGGGTTCCGGTTCCTAAATTATTCAATGCCATTAAATAATTGCCTCCATTGGCTACCTATTTTAAAACAAGAATAAAAAAAGGCTCCACGCTATGTGAATTTTAGCCATCAATATATAATGCAGAAAGAAAACTTTTTTCCTTTTCCTCTCCCTCCGTCCCTTCCTTCCTTCCTTTCTTTTTGAGATGGGGTCTTGCTGTGTTGCTGGGGTGGGTCTTGAACTCAGGGGCTCAAATGATCCTTCTGCTTCAGCCTCCTGAATAGCTGGGACTATAGGCACACACCAGTGTACTTTATTTGAAGTCACACAATCTTAATGCTGGAAGAGATCCTGGAGATGATACAGACGGACCTCCAGTACCTCCATACCAACCCTGGTGGATGTTTATCCACTCTCTGAACACCTGCCCCAACTCCTGGTAGGCGTTACCCACTTGTCATGACTAGGTCACATTTAAAGATCTGCCATGGGTTAAGGAGGAGAAAGGGATCTCTGTTTCATGCATTATGAACACCGTGTTCCATCACTGAGCAATCCAAACACCAGGAAGCTCTACCCTCTCCAAGCAGAAATGCATCTTTCCATGTTATCTGTCCCGCTGCTCCCTAGAGAAGCACAGACTACCATGGAGTGGCCACTCTGGTTCCTCGCCTATCAATGCTGTCAAGTGTCTGCTTTTCTGGATTGACGCAATTCATTTTTAAGTTTGGCTTCAGGCATTGACACTATTCCGTCATATTTCCACTGGTGGGCTGCGAGGAGCGAGCAGCCGGCCAGGTGTGAGCCTGGAACGGGTGGCATTTGGAGTCTGGCATGCTTGTGTTCAAGTCCTTTCCCTGCTGCTTGCTTTCACCTCTCACTTACGCAGAATGGCATTCAATACATAAGGAGGCAAAAATATTTGTTAAATACTAAATGAAAGTGAAAATTTGCCAGTGAAGATAACCTTGTTCCTGACACTGTATGTGGCTTCTGGCACAAGAGACAACATCTTGTTTCTTCTGAGTGTGACCTTATCTGTCCGACCCTCTCTACTAACTTCATTAAATAATCACTGCAATTACCGTACTTACACATACACTGTAAATAGGAAAGATGGCTAGGTGGTGTGGACATTTGAAAGCTTACAGGTGTATCTGAAAGTAGGGGAAAAAAAGAGAAGAAAACATTGTGGCTTGAAACTTCACTCCTAAAATAGGTAACAAAAATGTACTATTTGGTCACGGAATTTTGATTACCAGTGGAAGAAAAAAATGTTTTCTTCTCATTTCCCCCTCACTTTCAAATCAACCTGTAGGTATTTAAAAATCCACACCTTTGACCTGCCTTATCCATTTCCCATTTATCTGTATTAGTTTGAATGATTGATCTCCTTTGCAAATGGAAAGCTTTGCATCAAGAAAAAGTCTAATCTGCACTGAAATGAAAAGTTTAGGACAAATAAATGCTGCTGCTCAAGGTCAGGAACTGTTTCTCAAGTTTCCATCTTGGTCCCTCTCACGGTGCTAGTTCAGAAAATCCCACAAAGAATTAGTTTTTACAATGTTTGCTGGTTTCGATCCCTTAGTGCCACGATGTTAAATAGAAAGTTCACTCATTTAAGAAAGAAAAAGCAACTGTGTCCTGGAGGAGAAATGAAGGTGAAGAGAGTAAAAAAATCTATGCTGACTAAACAGATGAGAAAATAATCCTTTCCCAGCCTCAGAGTGGCAATGAACTGGGGGCTGGAGAAAGAGAAGCTGAGCATTTCCACAGATCTGTCAACTGGAATGCCGATTCCCTGACTTGTGTACATGTCTAAGAAATAAAGGGGACTTGGGTTTAGTTAATTCAGCTTATCACTGGTGATATTAATCGCTCTATTGACAATGATGGGCTCTCTCATTCAGTTCTGATGAAAAGTTTACACATTAAAAATATAGGGTCTGATGCTTCCTTTCCCAGAGAAGGAAGGACATACAATATTCCCTTCCACAGGCTATTTTGGTGGAACTCAGTGGCTGAATCGCCCCAGTGAGACTCGCTGGGAAGTAAAGCATACTTCTACATTATCTCTTTGAAAGTGGAATGGGACACAACCTCTGCCAGCTATTTTTTTTTTTTTTTTGTGAACCATTCTATTAATACCAATCAAATCGAGAAAATGATCAAATGAAATTGCATTTTGAGCATCATAAGCTGTGTAATGTCTATTCTGTTAAATTGGGGCCTATAATTGCTTCTCTACTGAAAAGATACAACAAAGACAGCAATCATGGCATGTCATTATCTCAGACTAGAAAACCGGCCTTTGCAGGAAGGACTTCAAAGGCTTGTGGTTCTCGAATTGCATTTGGCTGCTATTGTTGAAGCACAGGCAATCTTGATTAGGTGTTTACACTGAGGTAAGGCGCAGAGCAGAGAGTCTGAGTGCCTGGGTCTAGAGCCATTAAAAAATTGTACATTATGTTCCTTGCTTTGAAGTGAGGGTTTGTAGGTAGGAAAGCAACTGAGATTGAGTACAGCTGAGCTAGACTGGGCTGCTACTTCTCTCTCAAAGAAACTCTTCAGGTTCTTAGAGAATCAGACAGTGCCACAGAAAACAAAGTTGAAGCTGTACCCGGAGCTGTGTGTGCATCAGTGATCTGCATAGACACACACTGAAACGGGCGTGTTAAGTTCTGCTATCACTGGAGGTTTTGCCCCTTCTTCCCCTTTATATTCTGTTTTTACTGCTGACTTTGCATTTGCGTGTTGTGAGGAGCCCCACATGAATTTAGTAGGTCCTTTGTTATATTCATTCCTGGATGGCACTGTATTGACAACTAGCATATGTCCAAATTACAGAAGTCTAAGTGTCTGATTTTTAATGTGTTATTTGCTTACCATCATTCCAACACATCCCTTATGTAATTCCTCTCTATGAGCACTATCACTAGATTCAGTGAGCATTTCTTTATTAACTTGGTTAATGAGCAACCTCAAGTATTTATTTCTCTTCCTTATTTCTTTCTTTTTGCAGAGAGAGAGAGCATGTAAATTTTTTTTTCATCTGGTTTTTATTTTTCCTTTATTTGTGTATGTGGTGTTGGGGATCAAAACCAGGTCCTGACACATGACAGGCAAGTGTTCTACCGCCAAGCCACTGCTCCAGCCCCCTCTCTGCCCTGTTTCTAAAACATTTTGCTACTTGTCAGTCTGTGCTAGCTAACACGGGCGCTGCTGCTGCCTGTATTTATACGTGAGCTGTAAAAGAGGCAGAGGCACCAGGACCTCTCTCCCATTTTTTAGGCTGCCTCGCTGACATAGGATAGCTGCTTTAATTCTCCAGGGATTTATTTGTAGTATTCAGTTACTTAGAGACAACACACATGAAATGTTTGGGCTCTGCTGGTGGCCACTTCCTCCATTCCTACAGAATATTTCAGATGTGTTTAGCATGTGTACATGCAATAAACATTCAACGACACTGAAACCATCGGTTGTATTATTGTTCACATGCACTTCTCAGTGTAAGATACTTGAGTTTTAAAACCCCCAAATTATCAGTCACCTGCTTAAAAACACTTCAATACTTTCTCATCGCCTTGCTTTTTTTTTTTTTGTACCAGTGATTGAGCCCAGGGATGCTTAACCACTGACCATATCCCCAAACCTTTTTAAAATATATTATAATAAAAATATATTTCATTTTGAGACAGGGTCTTGTTAACTTACTGAGGGTGGCTTTGAACTTGTGATCCTCCTGCACTGGAATTACAAGTGTGTACCACCATGCCTGACATCATTGCCTGAACTCTTAAAAGGTTTACAAGCCAGGTGGCCCCAGGCTCCCATCTACAGTCTTCACTCCCGGGTCTGCTACCTTTCAGCTGTGTTCATGGGCCACATGCATCATTATCTCCAGGTCTATGCATACACCATTCTTTGCTTGGAAATTTCCTTTACTTCCCTTATTCTGATCTATCCTATTCTCTGTACCAGCCTTGGCTGAAATGTAAATTCTTCCAGGGAGTCTTCCCTGATTCCAGAGAAAGCTACGGTAGATGCACCCAAGCATGTGGCCTTGGACCCTGCATTTTTCCTTTTGTAGCGAGTGTCACTCTGGTACCAGTCTTGATTTCCCTTCTGGATTTGAAATGCCATGAAGGCAGGAAGAAGGTGCGACTATGTACAAGACTGCTGTAGTGTACAGCTCCAGGGATGCTATTCACCCATGCTACCTGGTGGCTCTGTGCCTGGCATTTAGATGCTCAATAAATACAACTGAAGGACAAGTTCAATCAATTGGCTCATTGAGCTTTCTGTCTCCATCAGAGTACTCAGCCCTGCACACACGTAGGTTTCACAGCCCAGGATCCAACCAACTGCAGAATTAAAATATTGGAGGAAAATGAGTCCATATTGAGCATGCACAGACTTTTCTCTTTTTTTAAGAGATGGAGAGGGACAGTGAGAGGGAGAGAAAGAATCACTTTTATTCAGTTTTTCATGTGGCTTCGTTACTCTGGCACTTTGTTGTGCATGTGGTGCTGGGGTTCAAACTTGCACCCTTGTGCATGCCAGGCAAGCACCGTAACCGCTGAGCCATCACTCCAGCCAGACTTTTTATTCTTATTATTCCTAAACAATACAGTTTAACAACTATTTGCATAGCATTTACACTGCATTAGTATCATAAGTAATAAACAGTGATTTGAAGTATATGTGAGGATATGTGTAGTCTGTGTGCAAATACACACTATTTTATATATGGGACTTGAACATCTTCAGATTTTGTTATCTGTAGGGGGTTCTAGAATCAATTGTACATGAATACTATTGGACAATTGCATAATCTACTTATTTATCTGGTTAGATTTCTGATTTATGTTAACTGCAGGCAGCCCACTGTCAATAACAAAGGTAGAAACAAAGACCTCATCTTCCATTCTTGTCCCCAATGCCCATGGGTCTCTCAGCTCCTCAATTTTGCATTTATTGTCCCCTCTTCCAGGAATCTGCTTTCCCCAAATATTTGCATGGTATACTCTCTTACCTCCTCTAAACCCCTCCCAGGGAAACCTTGCCTCATGACTTATTTAAAATTGTAATTTTCCCCATCTTAGAAATCCTTACCAGTTCTGTTCCATTTCATTTTTCTCCCTATTAACACATAATTTATCTATGTTGTGTATTGTCCATCTACTCCCAACAGAAGTTAGCTTCCCAAAGCCTGGGGCTTTGGTCTATTTTATTCAGCAACAAATCCCAGGCACCATGACTATATATATATATACATACATACATATATATACACACATACACACATATGTATATACATATATACATAAAATAAGCTCTCAATAAATACATATTAAGTGAATAAAGTAATTGTCCATTTCAAGAATGCCAAAGAGATTTTTAGAAATATCCTGTATAACCAACCTATAGCAAGGTTCATTACCCATCAATTTGAGCTCTCCTGAACAAATCAAGAATATGTAAATGTGACTTATGAATGGTCAAGGTAGAGATTTAAAGAAAAAAAATCATTTACTACGCAAGTCATACATTGTACTCAAATTTCTCCCTTACTAAAATCCTTCAATGTTTGCATATCAATCAGAGGCAAGGATTAATTCTTTAGTATGGTGGTTCTGAAGCTTAAGTATTTATCAGAATCACTTGGGAAATTTATTAAAACACACCTTGCTGTGCCTCACCCTGAGTTTCTGTTTCAGGAGGTGCTGTTGGTCTGAGGAACTCATTCTGAAAGCTTCTTCAAAATGACCTATAAGGATCTATGTGAAAGACACCAATCAATTTCTCTACCCTAAATACCTGCATGCCCAACCTCACAATCTAGTTCTTTACAGCTACACACTTTATCCTTAACTAACGCACTGGATTAGGAACTTTTCCATCTTTCTTGGAGATATCCCAACCAGTACCCATGAATGCTCGAGGCAGGTGAGCTCTCCTCTTCAAGGAGGACTTGAAACTTTTGCTTCTACTAGTTGAGTTGTATGTCTGCCAAGAGTCTGTTACATTTGTTCCCAACCTGCATTCCTATTGTGCTTGTTTGTTAAAATTATGAAATTTATGTAAAGATTAAGTAATCAGGATAAATCTGGATGTGAGCATAGAGGCATGATTTTCATGAAAACTAAGTTAAATGATCCAATAAAAGCAAATGGCAAAATAACAAGTAGGGCTGAAAAAACTAAAAGATTAGGGGAACATTTCATAAAAATCCAGAGAGATGGTGTTTTTGGATTGTTCCTAAAGGCTTCCTAAATTTGTGCATTGCTTTTGTGAAATCAAACCTGGAAAACATGGATGTTCTCAAATTGTTGCAAGAAAATGGGAAACTTCAATTAGTAGAATCAATACTAACAGAAAAGGCCTTTGGCCTCTCAATAAACACACGGCAATTCAGTTGGGCATGGTGGCTCAAACCTATAATCTCACAGACTTGGGAGGCTGGGAGGCCGAGACGGAGGATCACAAGTTCAAGGCCAGCCTCAGCAATTTAGTGAGGCTCTGAGCAACTGAGCAAGGCTCTATCTTAAAACAAAACAAAACAAAAAAATTTAAAAAGGACTAGGGATATGGCTAAGGGATTAAGCACCCCTGGGTTTAATCTCTGGTACTAAGAAAAAAAAGTGAAAATTCAATGTGTTTTTGTATAGTTTAAGTGAAAACTCAATAGTTAGGGTATGTAGTTAACATTTTCCATGTCTGCTTTGACTGATTTATTTGATTTAATCAATCAGCTACTAGTTCCTTAGTAGCCAATCAGTCTCATACAGTACTGGCAGTTCTCTTCTTAAAACAGCATTCTTTCTCAACTTTAGACCTTTCATGTGCTCCCTTTACTGCCACCTCCATTGTTAACATCTACTTCTTTTTTAAAGAATCAGTTCTGGGGGGCTGGAGTGGTGGCTCGCGGTTAAGGCAATTACTGGGCATGCGCAAGTACACGGGTTCAAACCCCAGCACCCATGTATATAATTAAGTGTCAGAGAAACGAAAGCCATATGAAAAACTAAAAAAAAAAAAAAAAAAAAAAGGTTGATTTTCTCTGTCTCTCACTGCCTTCTCTTTAAAAAAAAAAAAAAATTAGTTCCGGGGCTGGAGCGGTGGTGCAGTGGCTCAGTGATTGAGGGGCTTGCCCAGCAAGCACGAGTACACGAATTCAGATTATGCGAATTCAAACCCCTGCATCACATACACAACAAAGTGTTCAAGCAACGAAGGCTACACGAAAAAAAAAACTAAATAAAAATTGTTTCTCTTTCTCCTTCACTGTCCCTCCCTCTTTAAAAAAAAAAAAAATCAGTCCTATGACTGCCTCTTTTGGGGACTCCTCTGATTTTCCTGGACAGAGATGGGCACTTTTTCTTCTAGGTTCCTTACATTTCTATCACTGGATGTGTATCACTTATTCAAACTGCTTAGACAAGAAGTGTTTCAGATTTTGGATTTGTGGGACTTTTATATATTTGCATATACATAAATAATCTTGGAGATGGGACCCACACCTAAATATAAAATTTGTTTGTCTTCCATACCACCTTAGACTGGTGGCCTAAAGATAATTTTATACAATATTTTCAGTGCACCTGCATTTTGACTCCTACGTATCATGTGAAGTCAGGTAAGGAATTTTCCACTTGTAGCATCTTGTCAGTAGTGCTCAAAAAGTTTTGGATTTTGGAGCATTTCAGATTTTGTATTCTTGGATTAGGGGTTTTCACTTGGTACTGATTGCTTACATGTTTGCTTCCCACAGGGCCATAAGCTCCGTAAGAGCAGACACACCAACAACAGTATAAAATGGCCCTGCTCTTGCTTATTTAAGAGGCAAAGACTCATTCACACCACCACAGCTTCTGACTTCACTACAGGACAGTGCAATATGCCGTGTGTGAAACAGTGCAGAATTACTAGGTATACTAGATACACTGTGAAAGCTTAAAAATGATTAATCCTTACAAATGAATAATTATGTTAAATTTCAATTTCAAAAGGGCATGCTTTAGTTACATGCGAAGTTTTCTTTTTATGGATCCCTCCTCAGTAATGTGGAATTAATGAAGTGTCACTCTATAGAACAAATTGGTAGTTTAAGCAACTAAGTGCTGAACAGCACACACAAGAAAGATGCCTTAAGAAATGTCTTTATTGAAAAAACTATAAAGTTCAATTGAAATTATACTTTCCTAAGTAAGTGCTCTTGTGGTAGTGGCACAGGGCAAAATAAGAAAATCTATCAATCAGTGAACATCTGCAGAGTTCCTGCTCTGGAGAAGAATCATTTTTACAAGTAGAGCAGGAGAGGTGGAACTCAAAAGCGCTACCAAGCAGGAAGATTTCCATTAAAAAAAGAGTCCTCTGTTTCTAACCGAATACAATCACAAAAAATGAGCACAATTTAAATAAAGGTAAGGCTTAATTCTTACAGACAACCCAACGTTCTTCTAAATTCAAAATGACAGGAAAGAAGAGCAATACATTCCTTAGGCAGTGATCTTATCCAATAAGAGGCTATAAATTCAAACCAAATGTTCTCTAACAAATGTAACTTATATTTATGTAGTACTATATCATGGTAAAAAGCTTTCACATACAGTATCTCATTTGATCATCCCAGAAGCAAACATTTGAAAGTTTCCTTCAATGAAGAAAAATAAGGCTTAACATGATTTTGTGATTTCTCAAAGGTAATAAATGGCTCCAACATTAACAGGGTTTAAATCAGGTCTCTCTCTCTCTCTCTCTTTTTTTTTTAAAGAGAGAGAGAGTAAGAGAGAATCAATTTTTTTATTTTTTCATCTGGCCTTTGTTTCTCCAACACTTAGTTGTGTATGTAGTTCTGGGGTCTGAACTCGTGTCCTTATATGTGCCAGCAAGTACTCCAACCGCTGAGCCACTACTCCAGTGCCTAAAATCAGGTCTTTTGACTTTAAATTCCAGTACATATGTCAATAGCGCAAGTTCATGGTAGTGTTTTTTTTTTTAAACAATAAAAATTTTTGATCAAGAAAGAAGTATTTAAAAATTATATTTCTTGCTGGGTGTAATGGCATATGCCTGTAACCCCAGTGGCTGAGAAGGCTGCTGCAGGAGGATAGCAAGTTCAAAGCCAGCCTCAGAAAATTAGCAAGGTCCTAAGCAACCTAGCAAGAAACTGTCTCAAAATTAAAAATAAAAATGAGCTGGTGGGGGTTGGGGATTTAGCTCAGTGGCAGAGCGCTTGCGTAGCACATGCAAGGCCCCAAGTTCGGTCCTTAGCCCTGAAAAAAAAAATGAGCTGGGGATGTGGCTCAGGGGTTAAGTGCCCCTGGGTTCAATCCCTAGGATCTTCTCACCACCCTCCCCTGCTATCCATTGCCAAAATTACATTTCTTCATTAAATAGTGATTACTGTATACCAGGCTCAGGGGAGTCAGAGATGAAGTGGGCCATGACTTTAAGGAGCTCACAGTCAAGTAAAGATATATAAACACATAGAGGAAACTGTGCAATGTGGCATTGTGGGTTCTATGATGGATGCTCAGGTGCAAGGGAGGTGGGAGGAGGGAAGATATTCAGAAGTCTGAATAAAGGCAGAGACCTTTGAGCTGAATCTAAAAAGGGAGGTAAGGCTTTCTCAAGCAAACAAGCTGGGGAATAGCGAGCCACACACTTGAACAAAGAAGGGCCCAAAGGACACGCAGGCCCTGGGAACCCTGAGCTCCCAGGGTATGGTGGAGCACAGGCTGCAAGTGGAGGAGTGATAAGGATGTGGCGTGGCCAGGTCATAAAAGGCCTTTTTACCATGCTGACAGTTTGAATGTTATCTTGAAGATAATGGGAAGTCACACTGAGCAGTAGATGGATGCGATTAGATTTGTATGCAAGATGACCATGGTGAAGGCAGTGGAGAAGCCAGAATGGAGGAGGGAAGGTGTTAAAAAGGAGTACAATATAAAACCATACTTCAAACCAAAGAACTAGATACTGGACAGCTGGAGTTATTCAGAAGTAATTTATCATGAAGTATAAATATTTGAAACAGTGTCTGAGCATTCGGTAAAGAAATATGCGGGGCTGGAGTGGTGGCTCAGTGGTTATGGCACTTGCCTGGCATGTACAAGGACCTAGGTTCAAATACCAGCACCACAAACACAACTAAGTGTTGGAGCAATGAAAACCAGATGAAAAACTAAAGTTGATTCTCTCTTTATCTCTCACTCTCAAAAAAAAAAAAAAAAGCAAAGCAAAGAAAGAAATATGCCAACTAGTTGGCTATGAAATCATAGAGTTGTGTAATCCTCAGGACAGCATTTGATTGATTGGGGGACCCTTGGGAGACAGCATCACAAGTGGGAGGTATGCCTGGACAGAGCCCCTTCGTACAGTCTTCGAGGAGTGACACCATAGAATGGACTACAGGAACACACAGATGTTACCTTTTAGCTACATTTTCTTTTTTCTATTTGAAGTTATGTCTCTTTTGAGTTACTGTAGTATGAAAAAAGAAAAAGCTGTTTATAAGGACCTATATGCACTGAGTGGGTTCATTTCCTTTCCCACGCCTAAGGAAACCAGCCTAATGTAACAGTAGCTTCCCTTCACTGAGGGTATGCCGTGTACAAATTCTTCAAATAACCTTCCAAGGAAGAAACTGACCCCATGTGATAGACAAGAAAGGTCAGGTTTAAAAAAAGGTCAGGTTTAAAGAGTTGCTTGCTCAAGTATCTAGTAAAGGCTAGTTTGAAGACCTAGGATATAATCCTTGATTTCTGACACTCCAACCAGTACGTTTGTTTTATTTTTTTTCTCCCACATAATTGGGTTGCACCCTATTCAAGAATGCTACCCAAATGGGGCAAACCACAGCTCTCCCAGATCTTGCATGGTTTTCTATTTCTCCTCCCTCTAATCTCAACTTGATTGAAGTGTCCACAGAGAAGCCTTCCTCCAGTACCTAGTTAAACATCTCCAGTTACACTCTCCACATTATTCAGTGTCCTTGGAGGTATTATGAGTACCTGAAATTATTTGATCACATGCTTCTTATCTGTGTCACACAACTGGAATGTAAGCTCCTGGAAGGAGCACTGTGTGCTGTATTTTTTCATTACATCACTAGCATTGAGAAGAGAGCCTAGCACATAGTTGGTACTCAGTAAATATTTGTTGACTGGTTGACATGATGTCTTAATAATAGCCACAAAGGCGTGCTGATCTGCAGAGTGGATAGTGGATCTGGACACAGATTCTATTTATGGCTTTATATTGTCTTGAAGACTATAGGCGATTGAATAACCTTTCTATATTAACATTTGTGAAACATCTGTAATGTTCAAGAAATTACTAGGAAAGAGCCAAATAACATGTATAAAGCACTTACAACTCTTCTGAATCCTTACTAAATTTCACCTTCATCTTCAAAGTCACATTAGAATCAAGATAGAAGGGTGGTTCATGCTTCAAAACACAATTTTCTTTAATGATAGACCATAAATTGACTCAGACACTAATGAGTTTCAGACAAAAAACTTTTGGCGACTGAATAAATCATGAATAAAAGCAAGCACTGAATAGTCACCAGCAGTTATGGTCTGACTATGATGTTCAGCTGCCCTCTAGTGTGTACTGGTTTTCATATCAGCTCCTTGCCTCACACATCATGTGATGGAGATATTATCATGTATTCAAAGTGCATGCAATTTATTCATTTTATTAGTTATTAGCAACAAAGCGCATTTTAATATATAATCATAAGAGATTTATGAAAAACAGCAAAAAGACTGGAACAATTGAACTTCAAGGTCAGTGGTTCTACTCTGAGCCCTTTTGTGTATGCAAAAATGCAAGTTAGGTGAACTCATGCAGTCAGGGGATGTGACGCTGTTTGAGTTACTACAAAATGTATATTGTCCCATTTTTTACTGTTATTTTTATATTTAATTTTTTATAAGTTAGTTACACAGGTATGGTTCAACACTAAGGGATCTGAAACTATAAATAGAAAAGCTGTGCTCCCAGGCTGTGCTCCCACTCCGCCCACTTCAATTGACCATCTATCTATATAATCTTCTGCACATTTTTATGCATATCAAGTAAACATAACATAGATTTTTATTTCTCTACAATTTTAAAATACTGTACATACTGTTCTACACCTTGAATTTTTCTTAATAATGAATCCTGTTAAATTACCTATAAGCGTTGATGGGGGATAACCTCTTTTTTTGAACAGTTGCAGTGTACTTTGTTGTATGGATGTATCATAAGTTATTTAACTACTCCCCAAATGACAGTTATTTGAGTGACTTTCAAACTTTTGTTATTATAAATAAAGCTGAAATGAATGATCTTGTAAAGGTGTGATGTGTAATAATCAGATGAGGGTAACTGGCATATCTCAGATATTTACCATTTGTTTATACTGGGAACAGTGTTAGTTGGCTTTCTGTTACTGTAACAAAATACTTAAGATAATCAACTTACAGAGAGGAAAAGCTGGGGCTAGAGCAGTGGCTCAGCAGTTAGGGTGCTTGTCTCACAAGCAAAGATACAGGTTTGTGATCCAGCACCATGTACACAGTGAAGTGTCAGAGCAATGAGGGCCACATGAAAAACTGATTCTCTCTTTCTCTCACTGTCCCTCTCTCTCTTAAAAAGAGAGAGAGAGAGAGAGAGAGAAAGCTTATTTTGATTCACAGTTTTAGAGGTTTCAGTCCATGACTGATTGACTGTGTTGCTTTAGGGCAGCACAGAATGACATAGGGCATGTGACAGAGCACAGCTGCTCTTCTAATAGCAGCCAGGAATTGAAAGAGACAGAATAAAGGGCAGGGACTGTCCCTTTAAAGTGAATGGCCAGGAGACTTCCCATTAGGCCTCATCTAGTTTCCACCCTCTCCCAACAGAGCCAAGTTGGAGATTAAATCTTTTGGGGCCTTCGGGGAAGGGGAATTTTTTTTTTTTTAAGCTAGAGGGGACAGTGAGAGAGAGAGGGAGGGAGGGAGAAGTGATTTTTATTTAGTTTTTCATGTGACTTTCATTCCTCAGACACTTTGTTGTGTACTTGGTGCTGGGGTTTGAACTCATGCATGCCAGGAAAGCACCGTAACCATCAAGCCACCCCTCCAGCCCCAATTTGGGGAATATTTCTGATCCAAACTATATCAGGTATACTCAAAATCCTTTCTACTGGCTATGTTGAAATATTTAATTAATCATTGTCAACCTTAGTTATCTTGCTGCAATATAGCACCAGTCTGCTCTAACAAGTCTTCCAGATGACTCTGATGTATGCTAATATTTGGGAGCCACAGCTCTAGATCAGGGACTCAGTCTTGGCTAAACATTATGACCACCTACGGAGTGTTGACAGAGCCAAGCTTAGACTGCAGCCCAGATGAATTAAATTAGGATTTCAGCTATTCGCCTAGGAATGAGTTCTTTGAAAGTACTCCAGGTGATTCCTACATGAAGCCAAGGATGAGAACTACAACTGGTCTGTAAGCCACTGATGGCTTTTGTTTTGCTCTTAAGAATCTGTAGAATAGGGGCTGGAGTGGTGGCTCAGTGGTTACAGTGCTTGCCTGGCATGTGGGAGGACATGGGTTTGAACCCCAGCACCACATACACAACAAAGTATCAGAGCAATGAAAGCCACATGAAAAACTAAATAAAAGTGATTCTGTCTCTCACTGTCCCTCTCTTTAAAAAAAAAAATGAATCTACAGAATAATTCACCTCATTTCAGGAACATAGGCAGCATACAGAATGTAGTACAAAAGCCTTTGTTTCTCCCAAGTGGGTACCTTGAGCTCATCATTCCCAAAGAAGGAATATAAAGCCATTGTAAAAAAATGCAAATTCTAGTTCAGTGTTTCCAGAAGAGCAGTTTAAATACCCACCACTTACCTGTACCTGTTCCAGGTGAGCTTCCCCTCGTTTTTTATTGTGAAGTTGAAGATAAGAGTCCGTTTTAGGAGTGGGTAATCCCAAAGTCAGCTTGTTTTTTTCCACAAAATATTGCTTGGACTTCCTTCTCCGAGGGCCCCGGGATCCTGGCAGGAAAACCTCGTTATGTGAACTTGAACTCTTCAAGTACTGAGAGAGGTTGCTCGACCTCTCCTCCAGGTCACTGTCGCTGAGCTCTGAAAGTGGCTCACTGGGATGGGCACCATGCTCATAGTTGGGGCTTAAAAATTCACTTCCAAGTAAGGAAGTCACACTCTGAGAACTCTTTCTCTGCTTGCCTTTTCCCTCTGAGAGTTCCACTGATGTTTCCTTGGAAGGGTAGACTGGATCCAAGGGAAGATTTTCTGAAGAACTGGCTGCAGACCCTGGCAATGCTTCTACCACCAACAACTGCCCTTCTTCCTTCTTATTCCTCCAATTTGGGTCATATCGGAGGTCTGAATATTTGTCTTCTATAGGTTGTTTGCTGCTCAAAGCAGAAAAGAAATGGCAAGTCCGTAATCAAAATAAATTCCCTCACTGTATTTAGTTGATCACTTTATCTGCAATCAATCTCAATCTTTCTCCTCTAATTTCCCCTTTACTGTCTATATATTAAAGATGTACCTCAGGTTCAAATTAGACCCATGCACTACACATCAGCCCAAAAAGGTCTTAATTACTCAATTTCATTGAAGTATGAAATAAAAATGGAGAACAGCTAAATTCTAAATGCCTTGGCAACACATAAGCTAGGACAACCATAGATATGAGGTGGGAGGGAAGGGAGGAAGGGACAGGATGGGAGAGGAGAGAGAGTGAGAATAGGGTGGGATCTAGGGAGACAATCAACAATGTAGCATACTCTCTACCCCCCTAAGAATCCAATAATATTTGTGCAATCATTTAATTCTGGAAAGTTCACAACCTAAGCATTAATATTTCTTGTAGGGCAAAATGTAGATGCTTGTAGGGCAAAATGCAGAATAGTCAAGAGACTAGGGGGTGAGTGATGTGGGGGTAATTCTGGTTTAAGATCATATGCTTAACATATGTTGCTTTGTATGCATTTATTATTGTACAATAGCTCAACTCCTTAATAAAAAACAAAACAAAAAAATTCTAAATGCCTGAAAACAAATGTCTATAAAATTAAGCCAATGAATCACAATTATTCAGAGAGCACTATCTCTTATGCACACAAAAATGATCCAGTGTTCCTGTTAGTAAAGATAAAATTATAATCGTACTTTAGCTGGTAATACACACATTTGGCTATTTATCTAGGAAGGGAAATGTGGATTATTACCTAGACAACATTTGCCTTAGCCTGCTCCCTTTGGGAGGAAAGCCAGGTTTTATCCTGATTTAATACCTACATAGGTTCACCCTTCTTTTCAGTGATTTTGCTTTTCACATCATTTCATCTTTGTAGATTTTATCAAATGTATTACAGAAAGATCCCCATGGCTTAGAATCAGATCATGGCTACTGAAAGGTACCTAGTCTCTTGGTTGTCAGGTCTCTGTCCACAAAACTCAGTAGGCAGGTCAGAGTGCACTTGATGCTATAGGACAGTCCTATTTAAATAAAAGGTTAAGCATATGGTCCTGATGTGGGAAAGTGAACTAGTCCATAATGCGTGCAGATGACCCCAAATAAAGTCCTCCCTTTTCTCCATGACAATCTCAATTCGTAAAGCACCATCTAGTCTTAACCAAAAAAGAAAAAAATGCTGGAAATATGGCATATTTAATGGCCTCTTTGATCTTCAAAAGCTAAATGGGAGAGATTTTCCTTCCTTGAGTACAGTGGATGCAATCCTCTAATCAAAAAGAAAATGTAAATCACTCCGGCTTTTTATGCTATTTGATATTCCCGTTTACAGAGGACGTAATTTTATGCTGGGTAAACAAACTAATGGTCCTCCTAATACTAATTTACTCTTCTTAATGTGGAACGAGATTTCTTTGATTTGATGGAAAGCAAAAAACTGGAGGAAAAGCCAAAACTTCCATGTCTTGCTAAATTGTCACTTTGAATTTTTTTACTTTGCATAATAAGATGGAAAACTCTTGAAATAGTCTGCTTTTCCCTTTCCAACAAGAGAAGAGATATGATCTCCTCCAGCAAAATGCCTGAGAGGGAAATGAAATGTCAAACTGCATCCCAGCACATTGTGACCTGCCTCCAGGCTTTGATGGGGAGGTTTTTCCTGGATGCTGTCCCTGTGAACCTGCAGTATCTCTCAGCCTGGCCTGTCACCTGGCTATTAAGAGTCATGGCACAACACACATGGGACATGGCATGATTCAGCAGGGCACAAACGGGACTTGGACTTGCCACAGTTGAGCTCAAGTTCTGGGTGTGACACTTCCTGTTATGTGTCAGTTACCAAATCATGTCATCTCTGAGCAAGGTTCCTTCTTTGCTAAGGAGAGAGAAGTTATATTCATTTTGTTTTCCTTATTTCTTAAGACTGCATAAGGATCAACAGTGTATCTTACAGTGCTCTATATTCGTTCTTATTTCTGGTAATCTTGTCTCCTCACTTACAGAAAGGTCAGGGCAGTAGAGCCTTTGGCTTATCTTCCTCCCCTAGCCTCTGCCCCAGTATGCTACGAACAAAAGAATTCTAGAATAAATAACTGCATCTCGCCAGGCATGGTGGCACACACCTGTAATCCCAGTGTCTCAGAAAGCTAAGGCAGGAGAACTGCAAGTTCAAGCCAGCCTCAGTAACTTAGCAAAGTCCTGTCTCAAAACAAAAAATAAAAAGCGCTGGGCATGTGGCTCAGTGGTTAAGCACCCCTGGGTTCAATCCCTGACACAAACAAAACAAAACAACACAACAAAAAAACCCCAAACAGTGTATCTCTAAAAATACTCTGGTAAGCGTACAATAGCATTAGATGATTGTTTTTATACCCTATAGTAACAAATTAGAATCTAAAACTGTAGGAGCTTCTTGCATTGGACCAAATTAGCAAATGACTTTAGAGCTTATCTTGTACTGAGTAAAACATAAGGTTCAACTGTGGTTGTTTGGTGGATGTAAGGGTGATCTGGCTGCAACACCTGTCACCCCAGTGACTGCCAAAGTTGATTTGGCTGAACTGGCTGGCCTTCCTCACTGCTCCATGCGCCTCCCTCCAGAAGCTGTGTGCTCTATTGAAGAGGTCGACCTTCCCCATAAAGGAAGGTCTTCAAGTAAATAAAAAAATTTAAATGAAGAAATGTGCTGCTTTCTCATATCCATACTAGTTGAAAGGGAAAACTGAATTTAACGTATTCTTGATTTATTAGGTCACTAACTCAATAAGTATTTGTTGAGTACTTGCTCAGCTAGGGGGATACTGTGGTAAATGGCACAGCACTGGACTCACAGCCTAGAGCGGGTAGAGACAAGCTAACAAGCAGCTTGTAATTTGGAGTCATGCTTTCTCCAATGAGGGGCATGGGGCCTTTGGGACTCAGTGGGGACATCCACTTCTGTCTTCGGAGGTTAGGGAGAGTTTTCAGGAGGAAGCAATGGCATTGCTGAGACCCAAGAATAAAGAAGCATGTAAAGAAGTAAGGAGTGGGGAGGAAATATGGTGCTTTCCAAAAATAACTATTGTTTTTTTGTACTGTGGATTGAACCCAGAGGTTCACTGAGCCACATCCTCATTCCTTTTTATTTTTTATTTTGAGTCAGGGTCTTGCTAAGTTGCTTAGCACCTTGCTTAGTTGCTGAGGCTGGCCTTAAACTTGCAATCCTCTTGCCGCAGCCTTCTGAGCCGCTGGGATTACAGGCATATGCCAATGAGCTTAACCAAGAACAACTTCTGAATGAATAAAACGGAGGGTGACAAGGAAGACTGAGGAACAGAGCCCAAGGTGAAGCACAGTTGGATCTTGAAACACTTTGCAAACTCTATGTAACCATCTGGGCTCTATAAATTAATCTGTTAGTTTATTTGGAAAGGAAAGATTTTAGCAAACATTTCTGGACAGCCAAAGAACAGAGTTTCTGGGAGGGCTTGTTTACACAGACTGTAAGTCTTTTGGGGAAAGTTTAGAACAGGTAATCTTCTAGCTTATACTGCTCATAGCTGGGCTGGCCACCTGTTAAGGTGAAAACCCTGAGCATCACTGTTCTGCTACTCAGCAGAGGGTGGGAGGTAGAAAGACAGCACATTTCACTGTATACTCATCTAAGGAATGCTTGCAGTGAATCTTTAATTTTTGCATTAGAATAACTTGAGGGAAGTATAGTGCTATTGTTATCCCTATTTATTATCCCTACTTAACTGATGAAGAAACTAAGGCTGATAGAGCTTATGTAAGACTACCACAGTCACAGAGCAAAAGAGTGGTGGAGCCAGGATATAGACCCTGGCAATCTGCTCTGACTCCTGGTTCCTGTCCATTAAGTTAGAATAGATCACACAGCTGTTCCCATAGGTTGTTGTGAAGCAAACCTGGTACAGTGTCTGCCTCAGGTGAGTTAGAGAATCCCTCAGTGGGCCAGCAACAGATAGATATGTGTTGAGCATCTCTCTGTGTATAGGCAGAAAGTTAGGCATAGAAGATAAAGCAGTACACAAAACAGAAGCAGGTTGATGGATCCTTCCCTCCAGGAAGGAGAATGAATGCTCCAGTATGCAGCAACTGTAATGAATGAGATGAGTAACAGGATGCTATAGGTATCCAGGTACAGCTCAGTGATAGAGCACCTGCTTCATGTGCATGAGGCCCTGGGTTCCATCCCCAGCATTACAACAAGAAGGACAACAACAGTAACAATAAAAAAAAAAGGAGTACCTAACTTTTTATTACTGAAAATGTTAACCTTTTATTTTCAGATTCAATTGCTAGATACCTCCTCAAAGTCCATTCCAACTTCATTGCTCTGTATTTTATGATAGACTCATAAGAGAATAAAAAACTGAGTAGTATCCAGTATTTTTTTCAATAAATAGTTACTATGGTATGAATTTAAAATGTCCCTCAAGGCCTGCGTGTTAATGGCTTGGTTGCCACCCTGTGGCTCTACTGGGAGGTAGTGGAACCTGTAAGAGTTGTGACCTAGAGGAAGGAAGTGAAGTCACTCAGTTTGTGCCCAAGAAGGGGATACTGGGACCCTGCTGCTTCCTCTCTCTTTGCTTCCTGGCTGCCACAATATGAACAAGGATCCTCCATCACATGCTCCTGCCATGATGTACTGTCCCTCCACAGAATCAAAAGTACAGGGCCAAATGGACATGGACTAAAACGTCTTAAAACATGAGCCAGAATAAACCTTGCCTCCTTTTAAGTTGTTTATCTCAGGTATTTCGTTACAGTGATGGAAAGCTAACTGACAATAATTTTGAATGGTCAAAGGAAATGGATGTCTGATTTCCATGTCTGCAGTTACACCAAGAAAAACCTTGTATTTCACCAGTATCAGCATAAAATGACATACTGTCTGCAGTCATGTCTAAAGACCTTCCTCAATCACATGCAACGTTCATAGAGCTTTGCTTCTCTGAATGACAGCATGGAGTACTGTGGTTCTGAGAAATGGTACAGCAGAGTGTCTAAGGACAGGGGTCCTAGAATCAGACTGCCTGCACTAAACTCCCAGTGTCAGTTACTATGTGAGCATGTGCAAGTTGACTTTTTTGCCTTGCACAGAATCAGGGTGGGTAAACGCTGGCGGTGAAAGCACATGTCAGTAAGCTGTCACTGGTTACTGCTTGCTGTGTGACATTCAGACACCATGACGTGACATTGTTGTGTATTGTGCTTCCTGCTGATGGATCTCAAGGGAACCTTCTCTCCCCAAGGCCTCTTGTATTTCCAGGGTACAAAGCTATCTTGTGATGCTCTAAGTGATTCTCTAGTGTCCTGAAAGAATTAACACCCATCTTTAAAAATCCAGTGTTTAGTTGTAACTTCAGCACTGTGAAGAATGTCTAAACCATAATTTAGGACATAGGATTGAGAAATATCAGGGTTTCCATGTGATGAAGTATTTTGATAGCTTCTGAAAGCTGACGAGGAAGATGAAACTGGAAGATTTAAATTATTTTAGAACTTCCATAAAAGCTGTAGTTTCTAGCGCCAATATATTTCCTTTCTTAATTGGCTACAGAAACAATATAACATGCTACAGAAGACTGATGTTTTAAGTAGAACCTAGAAAATACAGAGGTTGGAAACAAACCAGAGAAGATGTTGCTGTGGCTGAGAAAAATATTTTTGAACCAGCTTTTGAAGAGAAACCCTGAAAATGTGTACAAGCAAGGATACCATCCAAAGATGTGGCTTGTGTGAAAGATTTAATTATGCCATACTGTTTACACCTGCAAAGATCGTCTTAAAACCTTCCCTTCTCCCTTTCTAGATGCAAAACCTATGTTGAAACAAATGGGAGGTTATGTTTTGCAAAATTATGAGCTCGGAAAGCTGTAATGCTCCACAGAAACAAAGGTAATGGTTGAAATAGTACATGATACTAAAGAAGCTTATTGTACTAAGCTTGTGTGCTGAGAAGTTCAATTGTGTTTTGTGGTCCAGGTCAACACACTGGGACAAAATGAGTGTGAAGTGTCTTTTCATCAATAATCATCCATACACAAAACATGCACCTCTTTCCTCCTCATTTGATAGAAAGGTTACACAGACAATGAGTACACAATTCTTTTGTTACTGCTCAGACAACAGATGCTGGGTCTTCTCTTCAGAGGCCTGGGTTAGAAATGGATGCAGAGAAGGGGTGGGGGCAGGCTCACATGCATGCACCAGGATATTTACTGGCTTTAATGGACCATATTTGAGTACTCACTGTGATAACTTCAAACAAAATAAAATCAAGACTCCATTTAATGAAGAGCTTCATATTCAGTTTTGTATTCAATCAAAAAATTACTAAAATTAGAGCATGTTTCTAGTACAATTAACATCCTTTGCACTCACAATAAAATATTCAATAACTGGCCATTTTGCCCGTTGAGGAGGTGAATAAAAGCATTGCTATTAATCATTTAGCTGTTATTTATTTGCCACTTTATTTTAAGTAGGCAGTTAAATTGAAACTGCACATGTTATTATTGATTTAGGTTTAATTTAATCCTTTTAAACAGAACAATTATTCCCAATTTATATGCCATTAAATCTTTTATGCATATGAGCAGTAAATTCAGTTTTTGTTTAAGTGTAAAGTTTTTAATGCTTCTCTAAGGAACTATAAAACTAACAATTGTTTCCAAGCATTTCTGAATTCTATGCTCATCTTAATCTTCTTATCAATGGCTTTTAAATAAATAGAATGAAATAAATCCAAAAGATTAAAAATTCTCTTTTGCAAATCTGTAAGTTTTTTTTTCTTTTTGTGGTGCTGGGGATCAAATCCAGGGCCATGAGCATGCTAGGCAAATGCTCTACTGCTGAGCTACATCCTCAGCCCCATTTTTCTTTCTTTCTTTTTTTAGAATCAACTTTTACTGAGTTTTTCACATGACCTTCGTTGCTCTGACACTTAATTATGTACTTGGGTGCTGGGATCTGAACCCATGTACTTGCGCATGCCAGGAAAGCGCCATAACCATCAAGCCACTGCTCCAGCCCCCAACCTCATTTTTCCAAGTAGGAAATAAAACAGTTCCACAAATATAACAGTTCCACAAATATACTGAAATGTGCTATGGATGTTATCTGCAACCCAGAAAATTTCATTTAATAAAGGCACATTTTGATTTTAAAAATTCAACATTTTAGTAGAAAAAAGCAGGGTGAAGTTGAGGGAGTCTCCTCACCCCTCTAGGTCGCAGGGTCCCCTTTTGTACAACAGGGAGAATAAACTGACCTTTAAGGGCACTATATATTCCATCCTTTTATTTGTTGGACTGGTCCTGTCATGCAAATAAGTGTTGGTGAGGGGCTGGAGAAATGGCTCACGCGAGTATGTGGGTTCGAACCCCAGCACCATGTGCCCAACAAAGTGTCAGAGCAATGAAAGCCATGTGAAAAATTAAATGAAACTGATTCTTTTCTCTTTCTATCACTGTCCCTTCTCTCTTTAAAAACAAAAAATTAAGTGTTGGGAAAAAATTAAGTGTTGGGGAAAAATTAATTTAAATTCCACACAGTAAAATATACTAATCATAATATACATACTAATACACACACTATACCATAATATACACTCTAAACAAATTTCATACATTAAAATATACCAATCAAAGTTTTCCATATTTGCAAACTTGTCAGGGAATAGAAATCAATGAAGATGTAAAGGTCACAAATTAAACTATCTTTTTAGTAACTTCTTACAATCTTTTTGATTCTCTTGATAGACTCACAGGATTAGAGGTGACATAAATTTAAATTACATTTTGTGAGGCTTCAACCTATTTGCTTATTTTAACACAACAATGCATCCTAGATTTGAAATAAACAAGAAAGAAACCAGTGGCTGTCTCTGGGGGCAGCAAACCCCAGGAGTCACCATGGCTTTAGCATTTCTGGCGGGGACTCTGCCTTTAATAGACATGATTCATGCCCACACACACTCTTTACTTCCTTCTGTGACTGCTCAGCTGTCACCGTGGCACAGTGCCTGCTCCAAGAAGCACACTGGGGCTTAACTAAGACACAGTTTGTGAGTAAATGAATGAAACTAAAATAGAAATACCTAATACCTACGACAGTCACTTCTCTGATAAAACTATTTCCACATGATCTGAAATAAGTAACTAAAATGCTAGCAGCTATTCCCCAAATATCATGGGGGAATCCCTGGAACATGGTATGCAGTGTGATGCATTAGAAGAGGTTGGCCAGCCCATGTCTTAAGCTGAAAATCTACCTACCACGAGAACAGAATCAACATGATGAACGTTGCCAGAGATCCACAGGAATAAAAGTGACTCCTGGAGGCTTCGACAATGTTCTCTATTGTAGAACCAACCTCAAATGTCCGCCTTACACTCCCAACCGGTGCAAAATACATCAACTATCAGAGACGTGGCTTAAATACTTCCAAAGCTACAAAACAGCCTAAGAAATCTGAGGAAAAGAATGAAAATCCTGTCTTGGTCTTTGCCAAGTCTTCCTTTTCCCACTGGTATCTGTTTTGGTCTTCAGGCAGCAGAACTCTGATACTCCTCCAGATTCTCACATTAGGAGCCAGAAGCAACACACTGTGTTAAAACAATGGAGGGGAGGGGAGTAAGGGAGAGGGGTAAGGGTGAGAAATTAGGGTGGGCTCTAGGGGGAAAATCTAATTTTAAGTATATATATATGTGTGTGTGTGTGTGTGTGTGTGTGTGTATAATATTGTTTTATTGGAAGCATTTTTGATTGTACAACTAAATTTCTTAATAAAAAATGGAGAGAGAAAATTATATACAACACAATCAAGATGCAAACTATTATGATGAGTCCCTGTTTTACTTTCAGACTATTCTGAGTTTTCAGTTTAACCAGTAATTTTCGTTGTGTTGTGCCTATCTGCCTCCTGTTAATCTCTAGCACAAGGTGGTTTATTAGACAGGATCTGGCCCTTTGTGGCTGCTGTGGTTCCCAGATGAGGAGAGAGGAAAACACCTGCAGAGCTCACGGAATGGAAGCAGTCTATCTCCCAGAGGAAATGATGAAGTGCAACAGCTGCTATGACACCACTGCCCCAGGTAAGAGGCAATCAATACTTGTTTATTCTGAGGACACAGCTTCCTTTAAAAAGTTTTATTCCTTTACTAACTGGGTGCAGTGGTGCACCCCTGTAACCCCAGGAATTTGGGAGGCTGAGGCAGGAGGATTGTGAGTTCCAGTCCAGCCTCAGAAACTTAGTAGTGAGGTTCTAAGCAACTTAGTGAGACTGTCTAAAAAAAAAAAAAGAAAGAAAGAAAAGGACTAGGGATATGTTGCTAAGTGGTTAAGCATCCCTGGGTTCAATCCCTCATACAAATAAAAAGTTTTATTACTTTACAAAAACTTAAAATTTAACATGCATATTTACTCTGGCCTCAGTTAAGTCCATACAAGAACTATTCTGTTTTTAATTTTTGCTAGACAGTAAGGTAGAATCCTTCACCAGTTCAATCCATGATCAGCTATGCAGATACTCGTAATTAAAGGCTTAGGCTTTGGAGTTAGGAAAGAGTTCAATTCCATGTCTAGTTCTGTCACTTAGCAACTATATACACCTACAAAAGTCTTAGAGCCTTATCTGCAAAATGGAGAAAATAATGCTTAGGGCTGGGGATGTTGCTCAGTGATAGACTGTGTACTATGCATGCCTAAGTGGAGGCGGCAGCGTCCACCGAAGTTCTGTCTGACAAAGTCCAGACTTGGGGATGGGCTAGGCAAAGCCAGCCCTGGAAATTGCCAAAACCATCCCTTCTAGGAATTGGCTATATTCTAGTAATGATATATATTGTGAATTTACTCAAACTGGAAACTCTCTGATTGTTATGAGAATTCCATTGCTTAGACAACTGTTGCGGATTGTTGAAAAGAGTACTTGAAATAACATATATAGAAATCATGGAAAATGAAGCTATACTGACTTTAATACAAATTTGGAAATAGAAACCAAATAGAACTAAGGAGCAAAGAAACAATATATGTGAAACATTTACCAAAACTATCCTAAGTGGTCACATTGTATTGTGAACTTTGAGTGAGAAAGGCATGCTTACCT
>PVKS010004472.1:0-92909 GCA_004027875.1 Aplodontia rufa | reverse complement strand
CCTGGGTGAGGACTGATGGAGATGTCCTGGGGTTTGTGCACCTGGGTGAGGACTGATGGAGATGTCCCTGGGGCTGTGCACCTGGGTGAGGACTGATGGAGATGTCCTGGGGGTTTGTGCACCTGGGTGAGGACTGATGGAGACGTCCCAGGGTTTGTGCACCTGGGTGAGGACTGATGGAGATGTCCTGGGGGCTTGCGCGCCTGGGTGAGGACTGATGGAAATGTCCCAGGGGCTTGTGTGCCCCAGGCATTCTGCTACATCTGCTCCCTCGGTACAGAGGGAGCAGCCTCATGGCTGTTCCTCGGGCCCTCGCTGCCTCCTCCCACCCAAGGACAGGGCAATACTGTGGCAGGCGGCCCAGGGTGCCTCCTTCCCTCCTCCTGGCTCAGCCAGGGAGAGGACCAGCAAAGCCAGATGCTCCACAGATGTTGCCAATTGTAAGCAAAACAATGGCATACAAGAGGCTTCTCTGAGCCCCAGGCTGCAGGGCCCAAGAGCTCCGAGGGACAGCAGGGGTTTGGGCAGGGATCATAGGGAACCTGAGGTCTGAGGGCACCGAGAGGTGAATTAGGGAGGTTTTCTGGGAGGGGTCCTGGAAGAGGCAAACAGCAGGGAGGCGGGGGTGGGGAGGAGCTGGGAAGGCAGAGGACAGGGAGGAGCTAGACCACAGAAGCCATGAGTTTGTGGGCGGTGGTGGGGGCTCTCAGACCTGCCCCATGATCCCAGCTTCAGACGGCGAGGATTTGCGAAACTCCCAAGGGGCTCCCCGGCCTTTCTGAACAGACTGGGAGATAAGGAGTTCCCTGTCATTGAAGGGATGCAAGAGAAAGCCAGGAGGGGACCCAGGCACTGGGCAGCAGTTTGGACTACACGGTCTCTGCCAGGCCAGAGAGTCCAGGACATGGCTGCCCCTAGCCAGGCCAGGAGAGCACATTGCTCCCATGGCAAAGGCCAGGAGCAGGGCTTGGTCTTGCTTGCAAGGGGTCTGGTTGCAGTTGACACAGGTGACGCCAAATTCCCTCCTGCTGGCATCCAACTGAGTGGCATTGCTGTGCCCTCTTCCCTGGCCACCCTTCCAGCTGACCCCAACTGCTCCCAGCTCGGCCTCTGACTTAGTCCCAGGAACAGGCAGCTCTGCCCTCCAGCAGAACTATTCCTGGAAGCACACGGACCTGGGGTCTGAGACCAAAGGCTCCCCATCCGCTTGGGCTGGGTTAGAGCCCTGGCCTGGACAAGCTGAGAATGACCTTCGCCACCTGCCCATGACCCCAAACCAGGCTATCACTAAGAGCAGCGCGTGTCTAAGGAGCACACACCCCGAGCCAGGCACTGATCTAAACGCCACAAGTGCAAGTTCACCCAGTCTTTGCTCTGGGCTGGGCACCAACGCTGGCAATGTATAGACGAGAAATCCGAGCGCAGGGAGTCACCTGATTCTACTCAAGATTCTCAGCTACACGCAAGCAGCAGAGCCAGGGACTGGATCTGACAGCTGACTCCCAGACCTGGGCCTTGGCACCTTCACTCTGAGCTCCCTTCCCTCTTCCAATCTGTGCTGTGGGGTGGGACCTGCACAGAGCACTTCAGAGCTAAAGTCCCTCAGTGACAGCATGGGACCTCAGGTTCCTTTATGTGAAGAAATAGGGCCCTGTTCAAACAGCGTGGTTCAGATGAGGAGACCGAAGCCCGATGGGGCAGGGGATGTGCCCAAGGGAGCCCAGGTCGGAAGGACCCGGGTACCTTTCTAGTCTGGTCTCCAGCTGCTCCCATGGCCAAAGCCGCTCTGTGGCCAGGGGAACCAGGGTGTGAGTAATGGAAACCAGGCAGTGGGGCCTTCCGAAATGGGGATTCCATCTGCCTGACTTTGCTCTCCTGGACTTTGGTTTCCAAGGCAACTTGGAAGACGGAGGCCCTGGCCCAAGGCTGAATCCCCAGGACCCAAAGAAAGTGGAAAGTGAGTCTCTGTGCACCCAGCAGCCTCTCCAAGCAGAGATGTCACAGAGAGGCCAGGCCAGGCTCTGAGCCAGCGCTGCATCTGATCATTTTGGGGGGAACAGGGAGTGGCATTACAGTCCCCCGGGGCTCACTTGCCAGGTCCTCAAACCCGGTCCTGGAAGGAACCTGAGAGGCACCCTTGCTCAGAATCAGGAGCTCAGCTCTGCTCCCTGCACTTCCAGCCTTGAAGAGGCCTCAAGCTCTGCGGTGGGAAAGCCCTCCCTGGTTTACAGAGAAAAACGGGGCACTCTGGCTACGGTACCAGCCCCTGGAGGAAGGAGAGAGCCCCTTCCTGGGGAAGCAAGAGGCTGCCTTCTGGTGTCGAGCCCCTCCTGTGTGCTGGGCCCCCGAGGTAGGGCCTTCCTGTGGACTGGCTCGTCAGATCTTCCTGCCAGTGCACCTTCCCCATTCCACAGGCTCTGGGGGCACAGTGACTTGCCAAGGTCACAGACAGAGTCAATACCAAATGTAGGACTCAAACCCAGGACTGCCTCATTCCAAAGCCCCAACAGCCTCTGGAGGCAGGTGGGCCTCCCTGGACTCTGCTGCTCACCCTGTTTGCCTGGGAGCACAGAGAAGTGGCCATCTCCATCCCCAGCGTCGGCTGGCTCACAGGAGGTCCTTCCTCACTTGTAATGAGGCCAAAGTCAGGAGCAATAGGAATGGTCAGAAGGCTCACCCCCACCCCTTAGCAAAGCCCCAGGATCTGCAGTAGGAGCAAGTCCAAGCACCTTCTCCACACCCAGGCCTGGCCTGAGTCCCCTGCAACCCCAGAGAGAGCTCAGCCCCTAAACTCCCAATGGCCTCCAGAGACCTCCAGTTTTGATCCTATCACTGTTCAGGGCAGCAAAGGGGAGGCAGGTGACTGCCTGTCCCATGTCCCCTGCATCTCAGGACCTCCAGGACCCTAGGCCAAGAGCAAGATCCAAGGAGATGGGGCCCAGCCCCTCCTGCACTGATTCCACGTAACAGAGCCTGTCCCCGCCCCGGGGCCATGCCCTTGCCCCTGCCCAGCCCAGGGAGCTTGCCTATGGGCACCAGGGGCTGGCTTTGGCATCAGCTGGCCTGGCTTCTGGGCCCTCCTCTGCCACTTCTAGGGGAGTGGCCGAGGCCAGTTCTGGAGTATGCCTTGGGTGCAGGCCTTCCCTAAACTTGCATCTCCTGTCAGGTACAAGGGGAGACTCTTACCCAGGGCCACTCTGAGTCCTACCCCCTACCACATCCCAAGCTCTTTCTTCTATCTAGGAGGCCTCCAGCAGCCTATAACCACCCCACCTGAGACTCTGGCCCTGTCCACCTCTCCTGGACATCCCTGTCCGCATGAAAGTTCCATTAGAACCTCGGGTGTGGCCAGGCAGAGAAGTGGAGAAACTTGTGGAAGGTCACAAGGCCAGCTGGTGACCAGGCTAGGATGCCAGCTTGCAGCTAGTACAGCACAGCAATCCAGAGCACCGTCAGGGCCAGTCAGGCTTAGGCTGAACCCCCTCCTGCCGATGGGAGCTCGGCCAAGTCACCTGAGCTGTGCTTCACCTGTGATATGGGGGGAATGAGGCTTGGGGAGAAGATGGGATGATAATGGGAAGAGTGTGGCATGGCACCCAGCACAGGGGAGAGAGGTGAAGAGCAGGTCCCAGAATCCAGGTGTAGATGGCCCTGGGGTGGGGAGCAGCTGACAGCGAGTGGAGGGAAGCAGCTGGGTTGATGTCCACTCTGCAAAGGCTGGAGACCAGGAACACGCAGAAAGGGCCAAGAATGAGAAATAACACAGGCCTTTTATTTGCTCCAGAACTTGGCTACTGTGTGTTCTGAGAGTGCCATCCCTTCCCGGAGCCCCCATGGACACCCCACCCAGAGGGTGCCAGATTTCTCCTCCAGGCCTCATCAGTCCAGAAGGCCCAGCTGCCAGCTATTGGTGCCCGGGACCAGCAACTGCCCTGAAACTGCAAACTGCTGTCCACCTCCCCTCGCAGGTGGCTTTTCACAAGGCATCGGTTAAAATATTGCACTTGTAAATTAGGAGAACTGACGAGGCAAGGGTTTCCTAGTACAGGACGACGTGCCAAGCATCCAACTACTGTTTAAATAAATAAAACTCAAAGTGGGGGTCTGAGCTGCCAGCCTCGGCAGCCCCCCAGGAGATCCTCAGAGCCCAGGCCTGGTCCTCCTGCCCCATCAGCCAGTTCTTTAAGGAACTTGGTCAGCATGAAATCTCCAAATCTCCAAAGCAGGGAGCAGCAGCTCCGCATCTGGCACAGCCAGGGCCCTTGACCTGCCAGGGCCCTTGGGTCCCCTCGTAC
The DNA here is from genome assembly GCA_004027875.1 of Aplodontia rufa. NCBI lineage: Eukaryota > Metazoa > Chordata > Mammalia > Rodentia > Aplodontiidae > Aplodontia > Aplodontia rufa. The sequence goes on along the minus strand of PVKS010004472.1, from coordinate 88,614 downwards.
CGGGGCAGTGGGGACCCAATGGGGCCGGTCCTTCTCCTCCTCCAGTGCCCTAGGCCTCTCTAGGTCCAGGCCTCGAATCCAAATGTCCATCTGTCTGTCCGGTGATGTAGCCTCTGGGGGCTCGCTTGCCCCCTCCGTCGCAGGGGTGTGGGAGGCGGGTGGGCAGGGAATCCAGCCCACTTGGTGTGAACGCTAAGTTCTATTCCAGTAGCCCCTAGAGCGGGGGACTCATCTTCTTCTGGTTAATGAGGTCCAGGTAGAGGTCAGAGCGGAGAAAGCGAGGATACGAGTCCTTTTCCATGAGTCCGAAGATGCGCTTCTGTGCCAGGTCGAAGCAGCCCCGTGTGACGCTCTGCAGGTTGTCCTTGGTGTGCTCCCGTGTGTAGGAGTCCAGATTAACCTGTGGAAGCCCAGGGTGACACGGTCAGGGCTGCCTGGTGCTGGAATATCCCAGCCCACCCTGTGCCACATGGTAAGAGTTCCCTGCAGTGCAGACCCAGAGGACCAAAATCTCGGCATAGTCAGGGCGGCAGAGTTTACAGGGCCTGGGTTCAGATTCCAGCAGTGCCACACCTGGGTGATCTTCAGCAAATCTCTCAGGGGCGTCACACCTCAGTTCTCCTGTTTACAGGCTAGGAGTGATAGTGCAAGACTCAAAGCATTGCGAGAACTAAGCAAGACACCTACACAGCGCACTGGCACACAGTAGGCACTCAGTAGATGTCAGCTACTGTCATCAGGCTCTCCAAGACGCTCCCATTAAAAAAAAAAAAACAAAGATAACATTCAAACCTATTTTATAGACTTTTGTGAGGATTAAACAAGGGTGCGAAGACCAAGGCCTCAGCGTGGGCCTGTGCGTGGCTAAGCCCAGATAGGGACTTTTTTGTTACGCATCAGGGTCTTGTTTCTCCCCTGGCTCCAACCTGGGCACATGATCTCCATAAGTCACTCTGGCCTCTCCGTCCTGTGCTGCCTGGCTACCTTCTTGCAACTGAAGGGTCATTGGGCCATGGGACTTGGGGACCTGGGGGCCAGCCTGCGCCCTACCTCCTTGCATGCCTGGATGGCGATGAATTCAGAAAAGATCTTCTTGGCTTTGGCCGTCATCTTGGACTGTGACTTGACCTTCTTGAAGTCCTCACAAGCCAGCCAGAACTCCAGGTTCTCCTCGCTGAACTCGGTGCGAAGAAAGGCCTGGAACACTGTTAACCCATCTATGAGGAAAAGCCCAGAGACTGGGTGTGAGGGACAGCCAACCCTGTGTGCTCCCAGGAACCCCCAGCCTACCTTCCCTGGGCCTCAAGGGTGGACTGCTTGGAGCTTAGAAAGATTCCGCATCCCTGAGACCCAGAACGTGGTCATGGGACCTGGTCCTAGCCCTGCCAAGGTACAGAGGGAACTTAGCCAGGTTCCCCTCCCCCTGCCCACCTATCTGAGCCTCAGATCCTCCTCTATAAAATAGGGATCACCAATCCTGCATCGGGAGCCCTGTGGGGATCAGACAGGATCCTTCCATGAGAGGGCAAGCACATCTGGTGCGGTGGGAGCCCTCGATACATGGAAATGTTTACTGTTGTTCTGAGAACATGGGTCTGGGCACAAAGGTCCCAACGGCCTCCAGTGGGCAGGGCCAGCTCCCATGGCAGGAAGGCTGGCAGGAGCCAGCTCCAAGGCCTTCCCAGTGACCAGGACACCTGATTGGGACCAGGAGAAAGGAAAGACAGCCTCTCCAGGACCCTCCCTGGGCCTGGATGAGGGAAAAAGAAGACAGGGAAAGGGAAAAGGCCAGAGGGACAGCAGCAGTGGGCCCCACTCACATTTGTGAAGCAGCAGCTTCTCCAAGGACTCGCTCCACTTGAGGGCCTCCTCTGAGGTGGGCCTGAGGGGTGAGGAGGACTCAGCATGAGCTGGGGGAAGCATGTGGCTGGGGAGGCATGAGGCTGGCGGATGTGGAGGAGGCCGGCTGGTGGCCTTTGTTAGCTACCCTGGGCCCAGGCTACAGCTGAGGCAGAAGGGAGGCCCCCTCCAACCACCCTGTCCCTGAGACCCTCAAGCCAGTTGATCCCTGTAGGGCTGCTGCTTGCTGGCTACCAGGCTCCCTCTGCAAGAGCCTCTGTCTCCCCTGAGCCAATCACACCCACAAAACTCTTAACTCTACCCTTAACTCTACTCCCCAGCCCCACTCCCTAAGAGCCAGCCAGTGCCTGAGGGTCCCAAGGGTGCCTGAGGACCTACTTGAATGACTTCATCATCTTGTCTGTCTTGCCCCCTGGCTGGACCCCTGGGGACTCATTTCTCCGCCTGAAGATGGCCAGCTTGTTCTTCACGTCCTTGGCTCTGGGGGTAAAAGCAGAGAAGAGGGCTGGTCAGCCTGGCACTCGCGACCCCTGCGACTTCGGGGCGGGGGCAGGGTGAGTTCCAGGGGCACCTACTCCTTCATGGTGTGCCGCCTCTGCAGGTTCCCGTTGCGCGTGAGATACATGCCCCGGAGCATCTCTGCCGGGCCCCCCACCTTGAGGCCCCCCGTGACAGTCTGCAGGCAGCACCCCTCGGGCTCACACCTCCCACCCAGGACCCGGGGCTGCGGGTGGCAGAGGGGCAGAGTGCAGCCCTGCGCTTGCTCGCTGGGATCCTGGCTGGACAGACTGGACTCCCAGGCACTAGCAGAGCCCGGCGGGGACTCAGACAGGAGGAGCCAGGAAATGGGAGGGACCAGAAGGGGGAGTGGAAAAAAAATATTCCTCCCGACCAACCCTGAGAGGGAGCCCTGAAAGGGGCATGTGTCTACAAGGGACAGCCTCTGGGGCCCCGCCCCCGGGCAGGAAGCCAGACCCAATTATTTGTGCCCAGCCTCCCCGTTCCCATAGCAACAGGGAGACAGTGGAGGGGGGAACAAATCGCTGGGAGGGAAGGAAGGAGGGAAGAAGGGAGGGAGGAGATTCTGCCCACCAGGGTGGCAGGACTGGCTATTTTTAGCCAAGAACCATTTTTAGCCAGGTGGCAGATTTCAGCACTGCTGGCAAGAAAGGGGTTAAATGATTCCAGCTGTAGTTCCCTGGGCTTGTGCCTAGGCCCCTGCACCGGGCACGTTCAGAAGAACAGCTCCTGCCAACCTCAGTCAATGGCATTGGATTCATCCCTCCGTGAAGCCACCAGCCGCCCCCAAAGTCTTGGCAGTTTTAAGCTTGAATAACGTCAGATGTTCAAACTCTATAAACTTGCAAAAACATCATTTGAAAGTTCAGTTGTTTCATTCTTTACACATATTTAGCTTTGTGATTTTTTTGCTCATTCTAATTTTTGGTCTCCATCCTTCCAAAGATGCCAAAAAGGCTGACTGAAACCAAAGATTAAGATGAAAATTGTATGATCAAAATCATGAAGCTAAATAAGTGGAAAAGAAATGTAAATAATTGAACTTTCAAAGGAGTTTATAGCATTTCTACTTCTGAAAGATCTGTGGGACACCCCTGTGTAATTAAGGGAAGTGGCGCCCCCTGCCGGTGAGGTCAAAAGCCAGGTCCCGGAGCCCAGCAGCCCATGATAGATAGGATCCCAGTCCCAGCAGGGAGCAGTTCTTTTTCCAGCCCCCTAATCCGTCTCTGAAGGTCAAGATCCCCTGTCTGTCCAGCATGGAATACCACCATGCAAACGTGCTTGGGACTCTGAGGCCCACACCTGTCTTTGGGGTCTAGAACAGCTAAGGACAGGGACCCTGTTCTAGCAGGTTCCCTGTCAATGAGATAAGGTCAAGGAGTCAGGGGTCCACAGCCCTCTGGGTGAGGATGGGAGTCCTCAGAGAGCCCTGTAGGGACAGGAAGCACACTGCCTGCTGGCACAGTGCTCTGTGTGGGGAGCCCCAGCTGTGGGCCCCTGAGGCCAGGTGAGATGCAGAAGCCCAGGAGGAGGAGGCAGGGCCCTGAGCCCCAGGGTGCAGGCTGCTTCCACCCCACTAAGCTCCTTTTCTGCTCAGGGCCCACTAGAATCCTCTGTGCTGGAGGAGGCGGGGCTCTGGGCTAGCCACGCCTGTCCTCCCAGACACACAGAAAGGCACAGCTGAGGCTTCAGAGTCATCAGGCCAGGTCAGATCCCAGCTCTAGCGCTTACTGTGCTGGGACTTGGACAAGCAACTAACCTTTTTGTGCATCAGTTTACTCATTTGGAAAATAAGGATAAGGTAAATAAAAAAAATAAAATGTCAAAAAATAACAGTAAAGGTTTGATTAGATCATATGCATAAGGCACACAGAACAACAGCTGGCATGATGAACGTGGGCTTATTGTCCCGGATGGTAAGGGTCCTTGCCTAAGCTTTTAAGAGGGTGAGTTTCAAGCCCTCAAAAAGTGGTGCCCACTCTGAAAGGACACTAGAGTCTGCAGGCCCTGGGCGGCTCCAGCACCCTGGATGCCAGCCCTCCACTCCCACACACTGCCCCCCACTGGGGGCACCATCCAAGCAGCTCTGGTGCTGATGGATCCTCCCCTTCCAAAAAAGCAGTAAAGTGAGGATGGTTGGAGCAAATGACTATTTCTGTTTGTGTTTTACCTTCTGAGAAAATGCTGTTGTTCTTGGATACAGAATGAGGGAAGTCTACGGCCGCTACAGAAATCTGGAGAAGGCAGGGAAGCTGGGGGAAAAGGGTTTGTAGGGCAGTGGACCCCAGCCAAGGTCAAGACTAGGGCAGTGGGTCCCTGGAGGTATCTGCGGAAGACTCCTATCCTCTTCCGCCAGGCCCAATTCCTGCATAATGTCTGGGTACTACAGAACCTGGAAGGGAGGTGAGCTCCCTCTGGGAGGTGCACCCATAGCCTTCTCAGTACCTCTCCCCAGTCTCCCTCAGGCCTGGAGGTAAAAGGAGATCTAAGGGGCTGGAGCGGTGGCTCGGCGGTTACAGGGCTTCCCTGGCATGCGCGAGGACGTGGGTTCAAACCCTAGCATCAGATACGCAACAAAGTGTCAGCAACGAAAGCTACAGGAAAAACTAAATTAAATTGATTCTCTTTCTCTCTCTCTCTCACTGCACCTCTCTCCCTTTACAAAAAAAAAAAAAAAAAAAAAGGAGATGTAAGAAGACACCCCCCCCACCACCAACAATAACACACACGCTCCTTGTTACTTGGCACCTCTAACAAACCTCCACCACCGGAAAGGCTTGGAGGAGTGTGGGATACTGCAGCTGAGCCAGCAGTGCCCCCTCCTGGAAATGCCTGAGATAGCATCCAAGAGCTCCAGAGAAGAAAGGGGAACCAGGGGTCACTCCAGGGCCCAGAGGGAGCAAAGGACTTGTCCACATCACCGTTTAGCTCAGAGGCTGGGCGGTGTCAGGGCAACCTGGCTGGTTGCCTCTGGCTCACTGTGGCTCCTGGATACTGAATCAACACCCTGCCTCACTCTGAGTGGATTCTCGGGACTCTGGTGAGCCCGCCTTGTGGTCACTGCAAAGTCTCAAGATCCTATTGTTCCTTGGTGTCTGTCTGGGTCTTTGGAGGGGGATATGCACCTCCCCACCTAAAGCCCTGGAGGCAAGACAAACCCTTGGGCAGGAGAGGAAGAGAGGTGCAGGGGGCTTCCCCAATCTCAAGAATGAAGACCAGGGATCTCCCCAACATACAGGTTTTTGCTCTTTCTCTTCTGGGAGGCTTCATCATCATCCCCGACCACGTCGGTTCCACTCATCTGCAGAGAGAGGAAAGACAGAATGCAGTCTGTGGCCAAGGGCTGCTGCCTGAGCCCAGATCCAACAGCCTGTACTCCAGCTGGCCCTGCCCCGACGTGCCTACCCTTGGGGGAACAGGTGTAGGGGAAGGCCCCACTGCTGGGAATGGCCCAGCCACAGCACATGGCTGAGCCTCCAGCCAAAGGGTCCCCTCAAGGTACAGGAAGTAGCCCAAGCTGCTGGGGAGAAGACAGCAAGGCAGGCAGGGGAGCAGGGCTTCAGCCAGGCTTCGGCTCTGACACTTGACAGCCACTGTCCCTTTCTGAGCCTCTGCCTCAATTTCTCAAATTAGAATCATGATTCACTCAGGATAGTGAGATCCAAAGGAGACCTGGCTTGGATAGCAGTGTGTGAAACGAATCGTTACATGGGCCCAAGAGCACCTCTCTCACCTGAAAGCTTTCCAGGGTGCCCTGGTGCCCTCAGGATAATGCCCGATCTCCATACATGACAGGCTTTTCCACCTGAGGGTCTGGGTAGAAACCCACCTTAACCTCAGCCACAAGTGCTCTGCTCGTTCTCCAGCCTGGCACTGCTCCAGCAACCTCCTCACCTGTGCCTCCAACCAAGTGCGGTGTCTTGCCCTCTTGTGACACTCCCACCTCCCTTTCCTCCTGAGACCTAGATTCAGATCAGGCCAAGGCCTCCACCTGGCAGCAAAAGCCCCTCCCCTGGGAATCCCTCCAGGCTGTGCCAGCTCCACCTTTTCTAAGATCTCCACTGTGCCTGCAATGTCTTGTTTCGAATCTGTCTCCTCCGATGGGTATCAGTTTCTAAAAGCAAGCCTCTGTCTGCCAAGTCACTTCCACGGGCCTAGCACATGTTAGGAGCTCAGTAAGTCAAATTAATCAGATGAACCAACAGATCAGAGAGACGGGGAGCAGCCTGGGAATGATGGCTCTTGAAGCCCTAATGGCTCGATTCAGAGTCTGAACTATACCAGGTTCAGGTGCCACCTCGCTTCTGCTGCCATTGCCTGCGCTGTGCCCCCTGATGTTGCTCTCAGTCTCCTTCTCCTCCCCATTGGACCCTCCTCCTCTCCTCTCAGACCACTGCAGACTCACACCATCTACACTGGCCATCCTCCCTCTCCCTTGCCCTGCCTGGGCTTGGGCATCCTCCTCTGCAGAACCAGACTCAGAACATGATGCACATGAACCTAAGGCCCAAGACAGGTCTCAAGGCTACCAGGTATGGATCTCAGCCAGACTCCCCAGGAGACTCACCCTGGGCCTCAGACTCCTCCTTTGTAAAATCAAGAAGATGGGCTAACAGAGACTCAAGGGTCAAATGTTTTCCCTCATTTGTGAGCAAAACCCAGGCTTGGGTGAAAGTTCAAGCTCATGTACTAGACTCACCAAAGTCAAAGCAACACATAATCTAGGGGAATCATAGATATGTGGAGGTGGGAGGGAAGACATGGAGGGAGGGGAGAAGGAGGGAAGATGAGGAGGGATTAAGGGGGGAATTAACATTGTAGCTTACTCTTTACTCCTCTGAGAAGCCAAATAACACTTATGCAATCAATTAATCCTGGGAAATGCACAATCTTATATATATATATATATATATACACACACATATATATATACATATACACACATATGTATGCATATATTCATAAATATATAATATATATAAAGATATTTATATCTGTTATGGGAGAAATATAGAAGTCAAGAGACTGGGGTGTAGGTGATGTGGGGGTGATTTTGGATTAGGATCAGGGCATATCATATTGTTATGTGCATTATGCATTTATGATTGTACAACAACACAACTCCCCAACAAAAATTTTTTAAATATGCATTGTGCACACATAACATCTGAGAGGCTGGGGACTTGCACAATATGAATTAAATTTTGTGAAAAAAAAACAAGAAGATGGGCTAAGCTTTGAAATGCTGGGTTCTTCATTCTGGAAAGAAAGTGGCCTTACTCCAGATGTAGCCAGCAGGCAGTTACTACTTCAGGGGAGCACCCAGTAGAGGATGGACAGACAGATTAAAGGACAGACAGATGGACGGATGGATTAGACCTTCATTTATGGAGCTTGCACGATAAGCCAGACCCCCGAATTGGCATGAACTAGCTGCTGTACCATTAATCCTCATGGTAAATCCACAAGGTAAACGGGGTCAGTCACACGGACGCCGAGCACAGACAGAGTGACAGAGCTGGAGTGGCAGTCTGTCAGGATTCAAGGCCTGTTTCACCCAGGACAGGGCACATTTTGACTGTTTCCAGTGAAAGACTCAGGAAATGCTGCCTCCTTCCTGAGACTGCTGTCGCCCGGGGCAGCCAGCACGTGTGTGTACGTGCACACAGAGGCACACGCCCTGGTGCTGCGTGATTTCCACGAACTCGGGAGACGTTACGCCGCCTCTTAGCTTTGTAAGCGATCGCCGAGGCAGGGTGACGGCCACCCCGTGGGAAGAGTGGAAGATCCATCAGGGTGAAATCTGGACCCCGGTGGCCCAGTCCTGGCAAACACGGTGCTCTCAGTAGCCCGACTGCTGGGTGCGTCACTGCTGTCACCCCGGCACACACAGGCTGCAGTCACAGTGTCTTGGCTCAACAGTGCCCAAAGCCCCCACCCGTGGGAAAGGGCCACTGCGCTTTGCTTCCTCCCATTCTAACCTCAGCTTCCGCACTTTATCAGCCCCACACAATGGGCCTGGGGACCACTCCCACCCGGCCACCACCCCCAGCCTCTGCACTGCTGGGAAATGGGCTCTTCCTTCCAGGGCTGGGAGGGGGTGTCTTCAGCAGGGACCAGTCCAGGCCAAGCTGCCTGGTAGAGGGCTGGGCAGCTCTGACCCTGGGAACCAGCCCCCAGCCAGCCAGGGAAACCTAGGCACAAGGAGGCCCTGAGGGTCAGGAAGAGCAGAAACTGCACGGAGGGAAGGCGTTCTGATTCCCAGCCCTAGGGTCTCTTGCAATCCACAGGGAGGCTGTGGCCTTCTGCCCTGAAGAGGCCAATGCAGCCTGCAAGTTCCTCCTCCAGTAGCTGCAGCGAGGTGTGCCCAGGGCCCGGCATGCAAAGGGCTTCTCCATGGGGCAGCTCCTTCCCGTGCGCTCCTCTCTCTTACATGACCCTGCCCTGCTGAAAGCCAAATGGAAGTGAGCCCAGAGCTACCAGCCCTCCCTGCACTTGGGCAGCACTGCCTGGGGCCTGCCCAGCCTCACCCAGCTACCCCCAAGGACTGGAAGATCACGGCCTCTTAGAGTAATAATCATCATCTTTACTGTCATTGTAACTATAATTATAGAAGTGATTAGGAGCATATATACTACGCCACCTGGGTCTGCATCCAAGCTCGGTCACACATTAGTTAACTGACCTTAATTCAGTTCCATCCTGTCTCTGTGCCTCAGTTTCTGTACTGGTAAAGCAAGAGTAACATTGGGCCCACCTTACAGGGCTGTCATGGGTATTAATATTGAGTAAGCACAGCGCTTACCCATGAAAGAGTTCTATAACCATCAGCTCTTACAGGTTTTGTTGCTGTTCCCCGGGCCCTCACTGGTGCCAGGCCCTGTGGAAAGTGCTTTAATGTGGTTTCTAATTTAACCCTTGCAACAATTCTAACAGTCATTTGCTCTTGCTTCGTGCGGTTTCAGTTGAGCGACCTGACGCCAGGGGCAGTTTGGTAACCTGCCTGGGCTCTCTGAGTTGGCAAGGAGCAGAGAATTTTGAGTCTGGTTCCAGAGCCCAACAGCGACTGAGGGCGCTTCCAGTCGATTTCCTCTCGTCTGACTTCTGGGGCTACCTGACTGTTGGTAACCATGGACTGGAAACAGTGGCCATGTAGAAACAGTGGATCTAAACTCTGCACTTATTTGTTTGAACACAGGAAGTAATTTTTCTCTTGGCTTTTTGAAAACAGGCATGTTAAAGGCGTCATCGTGTTTTGGAGCTGGAAGGCGGTTCAGGGTTCTCCTTGTCTGATCTCCAACCTAGAGGGGAAGCTTAGGGTAGCAGGGCTGGCATCCACTGTTGGCAGCCAGTCCCTGCCCCAAGGGGAGGAAGTATGACCAGAGAAAGACCACTGTGACCCTGAGCTGAGCCGGACCCGACAGTGTCCTGAACCCACACACATTTACCTCTGGCTCTCTCCAAGAATAGGAGTAAGGCTCTGGATCTGCTCTGCTGGCAGCAGAGGGCGCTATGAGCCAACTCAACTCCCCCTGGGGGGCAGACGGCCCACTGGACAGCCCTGAGGGCCCGCCCCTCTCTGGACCTCAGTCCGCACACCTGTGAGGCAGTCTGAGGTCTGTGTGGATCCGGCACTACTAGTCCCAATGAGGGCAGGACGGCTGTGGCGGGGGCCAGGAGATCTGGGCAGCCCCAGTTCACCCACACAGCAGGACGCAGGACCAGCCCAGGGCTGGCCAGCTGTCTAGACTTCTGGTCTCACATCATCACAAGGCCACTGTCCTGTGGGCAGAGCTTGTCATGTACCCTGCACAGAGCCTTCTGCACACTGCTACCTTGAATCCCCGGACAATTCCAGGAAGACTTCACATCCCCACTTTATAAGAGAAAAACGAGCTCAGAGAAAGAAGCAGCTTGGCCAAGGTTGCGGAGCTGAGCCTTGAACCTGGGTCCACCTAGCTGCAGCGCCTGAAGACTTCGCCTCTCTCCTTTCCACCACTTACTGCTTGGGAATAGTGGCCTGTCGCTGACCCTCCCGGGACAGCCAGGCCAAGTCAGGAAGACGGAAGTCATGAAAGAACATGCTACCTCCTAGCATGTCAGCGCCCTGCCCCGCACCCAGCCCCTTATCAGCACGAGGTGCGCAGGATCTGGAGGAGAGCCACAGAGGGCAGAGCAGGGTGAGGTCATTGTCAGCTCCTCCACGACTCACTGTGTGGCCTGGGACAAAACAGCCTCGGCCCCTCCCTGTAGGAGGAACACTAGTCCCACCTTACAGCAACACTGTAAAGGTCAGAAAAGAGATCTGCTGGCATCCTTTAAATGGGGACATCCTGCACCTTGTCCCTCCTCCCCTCCTCCAACACTGTCAACATCATGGCCATTTAAGGAACACCTGACAGGTGCTGAGAGCCAGGCACTGCCCTAAATACCTGCATTGAGCTATCTCATCTTCCTAGAAACCCTCAGCAGGAGGTACCGCTACCAGAGGGCAGGGACCTGCCCAAGACCCACTGCCAGTGGAACCCAAGGCTGGCAGGTGTGTTCCAGCCTGGAATTTGCTTCCTCTTGCCCAGGACAGGGTCCTTACCAAAGCTGGAGCTGGTGGGAGTACCATGAGGATGAAAGGACCAAGGCCACATGGGGGTGGCCACCGCAGGACTGGGGAAGTCGCTGGGGCCTCTTTCAGCTCAGTCACTCAAGCCCAAAAAAGGAAGCAAAAGGCCTAAAGAGAGTGGGGGAGGGGAGGGTGCCAGAGGGAACCCTGGGCACCCAAAGGAGGAAGCTGAGATAGAATGGAGCCAGTCCTGGCCTTCTGGACTCCCAGGCAGAAGAACACTTGAGCTGGGTCAAGTGAGCCGGGGATAGGCATGAATGTGTGTGCATTTATCTGTATATAAATCTTTGTTCTGGAGCATGGGTGGTGGAGGGATCAGACTGGGAAGAGAAGGGTCTGCTGGGGGGATCAGGATTGGGAGGCCCGAGGCAGGTTTGGGCCCTGGGTCCTCAGACGCTCTCCAGAGAGGAATGGCCAGGCCTGAGCTGTGTAAGCTTGAGGTCTTGCCTCAGCAGGAGACTTCGGCTCTCTCCTGCAGTAGCTGCTTCAAGAGGAGACCTAAGACGACATAGTCAACCTCCAGAGAGCTTCAGAATTCCTGGGGAGCTTGTTTAAAATGCAGGGTCTGGGTACCACCCTGGCTAGGATACCACCTAGCCCCAGGGCTTGGGGCTGAGGACTAGGAGTCCTAAGTCCATGAATATCTCCTCCTCCCCACTAGACCAAGCAATTCCAGAGTGCACCAAACTTCGAGAACCATACATACACTTTACAGATGAGGAAACTGAGATCCAGTCCCGAGCCCTTTGAAAATTAGTCATGGTTTCTGGATCCAAACTTCAAGGCCCTGTCTGTAGGGCCCCAGCCCTGACCACATTGCAGAAGGTGTCCTCACAAAGCCAGGCCTTCCCAATCACCAGTGGCTAAGAGGTCCTGTTCCCACTTAGTGGTGCAGTGTGCAGGAATCACTAGCGATATGTGCTGTGAGTTTGGAGGGGGGAGTGCAGCAGACTTACAAAGGTGCATGCCCTTTAGGAATCTGCCCCTCCGGCCAAAGAATGCCCGCCACATCCTCTATTTATTCCATACCCGCTTAACCTTCCAGGCCATGCAGGGGGTATCTTTCTCCAGAAGCTTCCCTGAGGGCCCCGGACCCTGGGGTCCTGAACTTCCAGGCCTCTGAGGGTCAGCTGCACTCCACGGCCACCACTGCTCACCTAGCCTCAGCCATAGTCACAACAACGACTCGCACTGCTATCACACTTCAAGAGAAAGAGCACCGAGGAGGGCCTTCACCCACATCACTTCAGTGGCCTAATTCATCCTCACCTGCCCTGGAACATGAGCGCTCCCAACCCCGGGTTTTTAGGGAAGGAAACCAAAGCTCAGAGGAGCTGGGTGACTCACCTGAGGCCACACAGTAACTAAGGGACAGAGCCCAGATTCACACTGGCTGGTGGACTTCAATGCCATGGCACAATTTGTTCCCTGTTGGGCCTTGTTCCCTACCCACATGAGCAACCCATTCCTCATAGGCTGAGATCGGCCTCCTGCCTTTCTGCAGCCCGGGGGCCTGGCACACAGCAGGAAATCTATAAACACTTGTTTAACTATTTATAAATATTTGCATGAGCAAACAGCATGGTGCTTTACAAATCTATCCCTGGAACCGATTCTAATTTGGTTCAGACTCTTATAAACTGTGGAACCTAGGTCAAGTTAGATAAGCCCTCTGTGCCTTGGTTTCCTTGTCTATAAAATGGGCACAAAAATGCTACCTACTCCATAGGGCTGTTGTGAAAATTATTGAGTTAATAATGCAAATGCCTTAGAAAAACGCTGGCACAGACTAAATATGGGTTCTTTGTTGCTGTTGGCTGATAGATTTCTGGTCTGGCTAGGCCTGGACCAGATCTAAACTGCAACTCTTATTTCTCTAGCTATTATCTCATATCTTTTAAATGTAAATATGCAATGTCCTAGGCTAGGCCAAACCTGCTCTGCCTCTCGTAGGAGCAGCACCCGGGGTCCCGAAGTGCTAAGTCTAGGCTTCTGTCTTCTGTGCAACGGGCAGAAAGCCCACTGGGAGGTTGACAGAAGAGCCAGGGTGGGCAGCTGCTCCGCCCTCCCGCACCTCACCACCTTTCTCTACCCTTCACCTTCTCACCTTCCTGTGCCCTGTGAAGAAGAGGGAGAGGTGGTGCATGGAGCCCCCGTTGCGGCCCAGCTCTTTCTTGAGAGTGCGGGGCGAAGGGATGGCCCAGGCAGATGCTGCGCCCTCGCCATCCGAGCAGTGCAAGGTGGTGTCGGAGGCAAAGCAGGGCCCACGGGTCTCCTGCAGCAGGCTGCCCTCGCTGTGCGTCCGGCGTCGCAGCGAGTTCTGCACACGCAGCGAGAGGCCACTCTCGGCCCCCTGGCCGGTCTCGATCATGCTGCTGCGCTTGGCCTCGCTGCGGTCCCCGTAGTTGTCATCACTCGTGTCCTCGTCCTCCTCGTCCTCATCCTCCTCGCCCTCCTCCACATCCTCTTCATCTCCGGAGCTGCCTCCCTCAGCCTCTGCCTTCTGGCTGTAGGCTCTGTCCAGCCGCACCTCGGGGATTACAAAGGTGGGTCTGGGGGCTGCTGGCAGGGCTGAGGTGGCCGCTGGTGGGTCACCAGAACTGATGGTCTCCTCAGCAAGGGTCCGGGCTGGCAGGGAGACCTTGCGGGGAGGCGAGTCATGGGCAGGGATTTCCGGGATGGCAGGGAGGTCTTTGCTGAGTAGAGGGTCCTGGCTGGGGGTGGGTTGTGGACCAGCAGCAAGGTCCTGGCAGGGTGTGAGGTCTGGGACTGGAGGAGTGGCTGGGCCTGGTGTGGAGTCCTCGCTCAGTGGGGCTTCTGGGCCTGAAGGGGGCTCTTTGCAGGAAGGTGGATCTTTGCTAGATGGTGATTCCTGGCCAGGAGAGGAGTCCTTGGGTGGAAGGTCTTGTCCTGAAGGAAGCTCCTGGCCAGGAGAGGGGTCCTTGCTGGGTGGGGCGTCCTGAGCACCTGGCCCCTTCCCTTCCTCCAAGGGCATTTCCCTCTTCTCATCTGCCTCCGTCTCAAACATCTGACAAACAAAAAGCAAACAAGGAAGGTTCAGAAGAGGAGCTACAAGATGCTCGCCCTGCATAAACCAGTGTCACAGAGGCCTGAACCCTGTGCCCTGCAGTTGGAAAGTCCAGGTGCCAGATAGAAACCTCAAAACCCCTTTGACTGCCTTGTCTCCTTGCTAGAAACTTCTGCTCCACCCACAATGTGGCAGGTCACTTGGGGGTAAGAGCCATTTTTACATGGCTCCTGATGTGTGTCAGGTACCAGGCCAGCTGGAACTCCCTCTCTGACCCGCCCCACTGCCCTGAAGAGGAGCACCACTGTCCTCATTTGGCAGAAAAGGAAATGGGTGGCATTGCCTCTCGACCTTCGTGGACCAGAACCAAACCAAGCCCCTGAGCCAGAACAGTGACCATGGAAGAATCTGGGAGGTAGGGTCTCTCTACTAGAACCAGTTTAAAACACACACACAACCTCAGTGAGTCATTAAAACAAGAATTCTCTCTAAATGTTAAATATATTTCTGAAACCAGTAAACCTGGAATCAAACCAGAATTGTAAAATATTGTCAATACTTGGACTAACCAGATGTCACAGACACGTGGAACCTCACCTAGAGATCATCCACGCAATGATTTTTAAACTGGAGGAACCTCAGGGAGATATATCTCTCTCTCACATATACACATACACCCAAAAAAAAAAAAAAAAAGCATTTCCTGCCTGGCACACAACCCAAGAAACCCTCAGGTGCTCAGGTGGTTTTTCTGGTCCAACAGTAGACTTCATTTGCAAATGGAAAAACAGTTTCCTTGACCCTTGATGAGAATCTCAGAAGCAGTTATCTCACAAGGAGGTAGGGACCCAGAGAATGTAAGGAGTGGCCATGGGGCCGAGGGTCTCAGGCCTGGGCAAGGCCCCTTGCCACACACAAGGACTTGGAATGCTGGAGCTAGAACTCTTTGGTATCCAGGTTTTGTCCTTCAAAAAGCCATAGCCACCTAGAACAAATAAAAGAGGAAGACCCCATACATACCCCAGAATGGTACGGACGCGCGGAAGCATGTATACGCACTGGCGGAGAATTTCAGCTGCAGGTACCCCCAGAGCACAGGCTACGAGTGCTGACAGCAGAGAGCATGAGTGACGAGTTGACAGATGAGAAAGGCGAGCCCCAGGAACAGTGACTTGGCCACTACTGCGGAGCAGCCCTGAGACCAAAAGTCTGCGCCCCAGGTCAGCTGGAGCAAGCCACCTGAACAGGGCAGCTGTGGTGGACTGCACACACCAGAGTCAGGGGTCACCTGACGTCTGGGAGCAGCAGAGCGGATGTGAAAGCACAGTGTGGTAAAGACCCACTGCCTGGGAGCATAAAAGTGAAAGCGGCCCCTGGGGTGGCGCGGAAGAGGATGCCTCCTCTAGGATGTGTGGCTGACTGCGGTCAGGGAGGGCACTCCTTAGGCTCCACTTCCTGGGTCAAAGACAGGTGTATGCTGACTTCATAGCCTTCCTGCTCTGTGAGTCCTGCTCACAGCTGGGAGGTGACCTTACAGCCTCAGCCCCCAAAACATCAGTGGTCCCCAAGCCCCATTGCACAGACAGCGAGGCTGAGGCCCAGAGAGGGGCACAGCCTACCCGGAAACACGCAGCAGGACCAGGAAGAGCCAATCACTAATTCTTTGGGCCTCCAGGTCTCTGTTTGTGAAATGGGATGACCAAGTGACAAACCAGGAGAATGTACTCTAGAAAGTAGAAGGGTTCTTCAGTGAGATGAAGATGGGGATGGCAGTTGTGATGATTTTGAAAATGGATCTAGAAGGAAATTCTGAAGTCAAGGACCTTGACACATCTTCTCCAGGACCCCTAGATGAAAACTCTGCCTAGCGCCCAGGATCAAAGTTGGCAATTGGAAGCTTCTGGAAACTGCTCCATGAGGCTGTTCCCTTGTGCAGGGTGAGGCCCTCCATTGAACTGCAAGACTGGGCAGTGACTTAATGACAAAGCCACCTATGCAACTCAGGAGCTAAGCTTGGGCTCCATTCTGCCAAAGCCCACTTCTGATCTCAGGCCCAGTCCCCAGCCCATCACCCCAGCCACCAGGGAGTAACTCCATCAGGAAAAATAGGCTGCCCCCCTGGCACCCACATTTGCATCAGCCTGCCAGGCCACCATCCCCACCTGCCTCACAAAGTCCTCTGGGAACGATGGAAGGAAGCCGAAACTGGTGCCCTTGGGGCCTGGCACAGAGTGACACTAAGAGGAACAGACCTCACTTCCCCTTTCCTGGCAGGTGGGGTGGAGGTGGGGCCTAGGCCTGCCCCATGGTGCCTGCCCACTCCCCTCAGGCAAAGCGCAGCAACAAGTTCCAAACCAGATATGCAAGTCACCTGCTTCTGTTAACCCTGCCCTAGACTGGGGCCAAACCAAACAAAGCCAGGAGAGGAAGTGTCATCTAGTAGGGGTGTCCTCCCTAGAAGGCTCTGTACCAAGCAACTGACCAAGAAACCCGCAGGGCCTTCAGGGCTCTCAGAGCGCCCGGCGGTTATGTGCTTGGGTGACTCAGTAAGCCCTTGACTTGATTCTGATGTGGCCACTTTCCAGCAGTGCAACTCTGGCCAAGTCTCTTAACCTCTGGGACCCTCTGTCTCCTAATCTGAAATAGAACCCAGGAATATCACACCAGACTCCCGCAGGGCTACAGGCAGCCTTCTCACAGTGCCTGGTCCACGAAAAGCATTTGATACAATGGTAGCTATACGCAGTCTCCTTGTATTTTAGACAGGGAAACTGAGGTGCCAGAGGTTTAAAAAAAAATTACCTAAGAGGCCAGAGGTGACGCAGCATTGTCTCCCATCCCGGCCTTAAGGGGGCCTAGAAGTGCGGGAGCAGACTGTGAGCACTGCCCAAGGGCCCCTGGCCTGAGACTGCTGCCCATGAGGAGGTGTGGATGAGGCTCATTGTTCTCGCCGGCTCCTGCGTGCTGTGACCACCACAGGCAGGTTTGGTAAAGACGGCCTCTGGAGGGGCTGTGGAGGGAGTGGCTGGAGGGGTTGCTCTGGGACAGCTAGAGGAGACCTGGGAACCCCAGAGGCAGGCAGCAGGTGGCAAGTGCAGAAGAGAAGGAGGTAAGAGAGGAGATAAAGTTGAGGGCGAGGTCACAGAATGAATGGCAGGTGTGGACTGTCCCGTCAGCAACAGAAGCACACCGTCAGCTGCCCCCAGCGGGATGTGGGGGTGGGGCACAGGTGTGCACATGCCTTCATTCATCCCGCAGGAACCGGGGAAGATCCTGGAGGAACTGCAGGGAGCCAGTCACACAGTCCCTGCCCTCAGCTAAGGGGGGGTGGACCAAAAAAACAAGAGGCAGACACAGGAGGGTGGGGAGTGCTTTAAGGGAGAAGGTCCCAGCTGCAGATGTCCTAGCAGGCTGGGGTGGCAAGATCCAGCCAGGGCACCCTAGGTCCACAGCGCTGCGGGTTGCTGCCCCCCCCCCATCTTCCCATCCATCACTTCTTTGGCTTGGCTGGCCCAGGGTTAATTCTGCCCTTGTCTTGCCCACGAGCAGCACACAGGAAATGAACCAGGCCTCTAAATGGAGCCACTGTTGAGGATCTAATCAAATCCTCTCCCAAATTCAATCCAGAACTCGGCACAGGCTGGGGAAGTGGCAGCCCACACCAGCGGTGGTTCCAGCGCCCCAGACCCCTACCTGCTGTTGGGTTTGGGAGTTGGTAATGGACTGCTGGAAGGGACTGGCCCAATGTCACACAGCTAATTGCAGACCACAACTGCTGACCCCAGAGGCAACCTGTGGCTCCCTCTCCAATGACTCATCACATCTACTCCATGCCTGGCTCAGCATCTGCCCTCCAAAACCACTTCCTGCTCTGGGAGGAGGTACACTGGGGTTCGCCTCTGTCTCGGGGTGGCCCTTACACAGATGGGAGTTTACAGAAACAGCACTGGACTTAAAGCCAGAGGACCGCAGCTGGCCTCCTCCCTGCCTCCAGGATTTGCTAGCTTTAGGATCCCAACTGCCTGGTTTTCTCCACCATGGAAAGGGGTGAGGGAACCCCCTGACCCTGCTCCAGAGAGCCAAAGAAGGCCAGGGAAGTGCTGTGGGCTGGAAGGCCACCTGGGAGAGGGTGGCCCTTGGAATCCCTGCCCCGCTTCTGACCTCCAGGGCCGGCTTTTATGCCAGAGTGTTTCTGCAAGTCTGGAGCCCACAGGGTCCCCAGCTTCTGACTCTCACAAACCTTGGCTTCTTGGCCAACACTGGGCTCCCTCAGTCCAACTCCTCTGGGACTGGCTTCTTGACACCCAGAGGCTGGAGTCCCCAGTGCTGCCTCTGCTACCAGCTCAGGACCCTCCAAGGCCATTCTTAATTTGCCCCCAGCCCCAGCTAGACGAGTGGGCAAGTCTGGGAGCACAGAGGCAGCTCCTGATATGGTGGGGGGACTGGGCCTTGTTTCACATTTCCAGGGTGGGGTCCTTGGGTTTACCCTCTCTGCCTCAGTTTCCTTAGCCATGATATGGGATTAATAACACCTCTTCGTAGTGCTGTTGGAGGAATAAATGAGTAATGTCCATCCAGAGCTTGGCACTGTGCACCCATGTAAGTATTCAAGAAGCAAAGACGGGGCTGGAGCGGTGGCTCAGCGGTTTCGGCGCTTGCCTGGCAAGCACAAGGACCCGGGTTCAAACCCCAGCACCACGTACACAACTGAGTGTTGGAGCAACTAAAGACATGTGAAAACTAAATAAAGTTGTTTCGCTCTTTCTCTGTCTCTCTCACTGTCCCTCTCTCTTAAAAAAAAAAAGAAGCAAAGACCATGACCACCCCAGCACCGCTGGGCTTGGACTCCCTTCTCCTCTGACCAGTCCACTGGGCCCCTCTCATCTCAGCCCCTGCACACCCCCGGGGCTACTGTCACCCTCTGCACCGCTGGGCCACTGAGTTCCCAGTCTACATGGCCTGCCCAGACCCCCCCGGTGGGTAGATCCTACAGGCAAGCCTTTGCTCGATCCTCACCAAGGAATTCTGCAGCCAGACACCTTTCTAGGCTCAGAGGATGCAACTGGGAACAAAATAGACACAACCCCTGTCCTCGGGGAGCTTAGTGGCTAGAGGAAGGATGTGGGCATTAACCATCCAAGTTGTCAGTCACAGAAACACAGCAGAAATACCAACCAGGGTCTGCAACATGAAGGAGAGCTACAAGGTGCTACAAGAGAAGAAAGGCCACCTGTGTGACAACCTGAAGCTGAAAACTGCTCAGTGGGCGGGGGAGGAGGAGGCACCACATGCAAAGACCCAGACAGGAAGGGCTCAGCACACCAGCAGTGGGAGACAGCACCCTGGAGATGGAGACCTGATTATTCTACAGCACCCCCACTTCCACACACCCCAGACTGAATGTGCAATCTTTCCCCCAGTCCTTTCCTCTATTTGGTGCCCACTGGTCCCCCGAACCAGGGACCTGAACATCATTCTCTCCTCCTTTTCCTGCACTACCACCCCCACGACCAATCACCACCCCAGGATTGTTCCTTGTGGAATCTCAGGAATCTTTCTGAGATTGGTGGGGACAAAGGGCACATGGAAACTCTCTGTACTTCTTCTTTTCAATTCCCAAAACTACTCCAAAAAGTAAATTTATTGATTTTTCGAAAAGAGAACATTTCCACTCTCTGCAGGCCTGATCCTACACTGTCACCCCCATGCAGATGATGCTGACCTTCTGGTGGTGGCCTAGCTCCCTCTGCTCATGCTCTCTGCTGTGCCAGGGGAGGCTTCTAGTAGAAATCCGAATTCCTCTGCTTGAAACCCTGCTGCAGCTCCCCAGAGCCTCTCAAATTCCGTAGTCCTGGAAGACCCTGGGTTCTGTCTCTCCCAGAAGCATCACCACGTTCCACCTTAAGCATTTGATGAATGAATATTCACAAGAGCAATGAAGGAGTCCAGTGAACTGCACAGGACCATCTAGACTCACTCCTCAAAGTTGGCTCACTGCTGCAGAAAGCTTGTATGAACACAAGCTCATTCCTCACTCACCAGGTCCGAATCTGCACTGTAACAAGATCCCAGATGATTCATGTGCATATTAAGGCTTGAAAAAACACCCATCTCCACTATTGGTCCTCAACAGAGGAGCACACTTTAGAACCATCTGTGGACTGTTTAAAAATACCTATATCAGATCCCACTTCTAGACTTACTGGATCAGATTCCCTACGAGTAGGGACCCATAGAGGCCTCACCCAGGTAGGAGAGAGGGGAAGGAGAAGGAATTTGATCACAGATGCACACTTCTTTATCCTTAAAGGATCCCATGGTCTGTTGTGGGCTCAGGAGGACAGCACCGTAGCCAGGAGACTGCCCATTTGCCATTCTACTTAAAGCAATACTGAGGCATGGAGGACAAGCCACTCAGCCCAGGTCTGACGCTCTCAGGACAAAGCCAATCCCAGGAAGGGAATTTCCTGAGGAGTGAAAAGACGGGAGGCCCCTTGGAGAAACCTTCCCTACTCCTGGCACTGCCACCAGACCAAGCCAGAAGGACATGTGCTGTGCAGCCTGCTAGAACTTCCCTGCCCTCCAGATGCCCAGGTTCTCACTCAGTGGGGGAGACGGCTCCTAGCTCTGGTTCCAGGTCTGTGTTCTCTTGTCACTTCCCTGCTGGGTCCCTTCTCTTCTCAGGGTCTCAGATACCACCGCCCCATGGTGGCTTTCCCCCAGAACCTTCTACATTCCAGCTCTCCTCTCTGAAAAGCAGGGAGCACAGAGCAGGGCTTCCCCAGCCCCTGCCTGGGCTATGCTGATGCAGGCCTGGCAGGAGGGCTCCAGGTTCAGGCCCAGCCGGGTATTCCGAAGGCTCCACCAATAGCCCCCTTGCTAGCGGGCATGTTCCTCCTGGGCTGCCGCAGGCACCCATGCTGTCTCTATCTTGTCAGGTCCACTTTCTGCCCATTCCATGAGCCCCAGGTAGACAGATGCTCTTCACATGTCCCAGCTGGAGGGTGCTTGGCTCCTGGCCACTGCCCAGGCTGCCCTGCTCTCCTGGCCCTGCGGCAGGCCCTACTTTGGCTCATCAGGATCACAGAGCTGGCTCACTCCCCTTACCACCTCTCCCTCCCACCTCTGCCCCGGCCTCGAGTTACTCAGCGAATACCTGCAGAGCCCAGCCATGTGCCAAGGCCTGTGCTGGAGCCAAATGGCAGCAAGACATGGTCCTGCCCTAAGCGGGACAGACTCAGGCCCAGTTCAACCTCTCACCCACCCACCCTGCCCCAGGGGCTGCAGAAGCATGGAGGCAGCTGGATTGGGAGGAGGCCATGGGGAAAGGAGGGGACACAGGAAGAAGTCCGTTTAGTGCCACAGGGCCGGAGCTGGACATGTGAAGGGTTCAGAAATTACCCTGAAAGCAGCGCTTGGCTCACAGGGTCGTGTACTAGCTGACCCACCCACTTGCCCCCATCCCCTGCCCAGAATTTCTTCTACTTATTTGCTTTGAGGTCTTGTGCAAGTTGCTTAACCTCTCTGAGTTCCAGCTTCCTTATTTGCAAACTGGAACCAATGATACTAATCTCACAGGGTTGCTGGAAGTGAGAAAGCGTATGTAAAGGAGCTGTCACCATGCCTGGTGTACCGCAGATGCTCAATTAATGATCCACCCATCTTTTTCATCCTCACCCACTTCCACTATCTCTAGCTCCATGCACTCCATGTAGCATGGAGCAGTAAAAACTGCTTTCAGGGTAAAGTCTAAAGTCCTTAGCACGCTCAGGTTCCTGCTCCAGGACACTACCTGCACTTCCTCCAAAGTTCCAGGCTGTCAGCTCTGCAGCCTCCTGCCCCATGCATTTCCCCAGAACTTTCTCCAAGAGCCATGTCCATGTTTCCTGCTTGCTTTGTGCTTCCATAGCCCCTGGGGTAGGGGTGGGTGGATGAGAGGTTGACGTGGGCCTGAGTCTCTCCCCCTTAGGGCAGGAAGATGTCTTGCCACCGTTTGGTTCCAGTGCCTGGCCCAGGTCTTGGCATGTGACTGGGCTCTGCAGATATTTGCTGAATAACTCTAGGGGGTTGGGAAGGAGAGTGAGCCAGCGCTGTGACCCTTTGAAGGCAAGCAGGGCCTGCCCAAGGCCATGCGGAGCAGAGTAGGGCAGGCTGGGCAGTGGCAGCAGAGCCAAGCACCCTCCAGCATGTGAAGGATCAAATAATTGGGGCTGACCTGACAGGCAGGAAGTGAACTTGATGAGGTAGAGCTACTAGGTCACATGTGTGCACGTGTGTGCGCACAAACACACACACAAGAGTCAGGTCTGCTCTTCCACTACCCCATGATCTCCTTTCCTTTCCTATCCTCTTCCCTTTTCATTTCCTCTGTCCCTCCTTCCTTCAAAGGATGCTTCCTGAATGCCCACCGGGGCCAGGCACTATGGTGGGCTCTTACTCCAAGAGGTTGGCAGTTGAGGTGCAGGAGCCCAACTCAGCTAGTGAGGGGAGGATGTTCAGAAGTCCAGGCATCTGAAAACCCTCCCAGACCTCCTTTCCAGGGCACACTTCCAAATGGGGCTTTTCTACAATGTTCTGCACTAGGTTAATCAAAAGGAAAGGGAAAAAAAAAAGGCTCTGCCATGCCAGGAAGACCCCAGGGAAGGGCACAAGGCCGGCAGCTAGGGTGGACACCCACTTGCCACCCATGCAACTGTCAATGTGATGCCTCCCTTACAAGGCTGCGTGCGGAGGCAGGGTCTGGCACACAGCTGTGGTTAGCACGTGGAAGAGCCCCTGTGCTCGAGTGGGCACTAGGGACCAACCCTAAACTAAGGCCTCACTCCAAGCAACAGCTTGGTGAACAGGAGCCCTCTGGGAGCCAGAGGAGGTGGGAGGAAAGCCCACTGTGGTGAAGAACCAGGGCCTGGAGACCAAGAGATCTGGACACTATGTGCAGGCTGCTTAACCTCTGCAAGGTTGCATCTCCTCATCTATAGCATGGTGACACAAAGGCTGAGCACTGTTGGCTAATGACCCACATAAAGAACTTAGCACGGGGCTGGGCACGTAGCAGATGCTCAATGAGCATTTGCACTTCTTGTGATCACAACAATACTCCCACCGCTATCCTCATCAGCACCATCAGCGCCTCTGCCGCATCCAAGTCTATGACGGGGCCTTTGACACATTCAGACCCTGACCACAGCCTAGGAATCTTATTATCTGTATATTTCAGGGGAGGAACCTGAGGCCCACACCAAAAACCATGAAGGCTGGGGATATGGGTGTGTTTGTGCCTAGTTGGTTTGATCATTCTGGCTCACTTTATGGCCCAGGCCAAGTCACTACCCTGTCTGGGTCTCATTCTCCCCAGGGTCGGGGGTTGTTCAGCTCTGAATCTTGGCTAGCCCAGAGTGGTCAGATCTCAGGTCTCAATGAGTAACCAGGTCTCCTTGTGGATGCAGCAAGACCAGGAAAAGCAGATAGTTCCCCTTTCCAGGGACACCCCAGCCTTGTCTGTCTGCCCCATTCCTAAAATACCTCCTCCTTTAGGACCTGCAATACTGGGGGTTCTGGTCAGGCAGGAGGTGCCAGAAGGGAGGCTCTTCTACCCAAGGACACTGGAGAGGAAATCTGGAACTGGACTTACCCACCCCTGCAGCAAAGGTCCCAGGCACACTCCTGCTTCACCACTGCCTGCCTCCCTGAGCTAACAAGCCCAGTCTCTGCTGAGGGGTGACATTGGGGCTGGGTTTGGGTGGGCCAGTTCCACACTTATCCTGCTGCCATCACCGGGTCATGGATCTTCCCTCTCCCCCCACCCCTTGGCTACACAAAAACCTGACTCTATTCTCCTGCTCAAAATACCTCCACTACCCTGGAACAGAGTCCTAGCCCCTCACCCTGTGTATTCAAACCCCTCTCCGTCCTCCTCTCCAGCCAACCCGATTCACACCCCTGAACTTGTGCTCACGCTGTACCTCCTGCATAGAACCCTCCTGGTCCACCTGACGAAGCTCTTCTCAAAGCCAGCCCACCAATGTGTGTGTTCTCCTTGATTCCTGACGAAGGAAGCCACGCCCCATGGTGAGAAAGAAGGGTCTTTTTGATAAATTGGATATCTACCTGGGGAAATGAGTCTTTGCCTCTGCAGAAAAATCTATTGCAAATGAATTTTAGATCTAAATATAAAGTATAAAATGATAAAACTCCTAGATGATAATAGAACTTGCTCCCCTGCCACATTTGTGGGTTTCATATCTGCAGGTTCATCTAACCACAGATTGGAAATTCAGGGGGAAAGATGTCATCTATAGTGAAAATGTACAGACTTCCCTTCTTGACATTATTCCCTAAATAATACTGATGACAATTATTTGCATAGCATTTGTAATGCGTCAGGTCTTACAAGTAATCCAGAGATGATTTATGGTACACAAGAGGAGGCACACAGGCAATGTGCAAATCCTACACCGTCTGTATAAGGGACTGGAGAATCAGCAGCTTTGGGCATTCACAGGGCAGCGTGGAGCCAACCACCCACAGACACCAAGGGACAAAAGTATATCCATGACCCCATAATAAGCAAAGATCCCAAACTCAACAAGCATTCTTCATACAAGAGAAAGATTAACAACTTGGGCTGTCCTTCAAATATTCCCTTAAAAGAACAAAAAGACAGCCACCGAGTGGGAGAACATACTTTCAATGGGTTTATCCAACAACTAAAACATATCTAGAATATTTTAAGGTTCCCACAAATCAATCAGAAAAGTAAGACAGACAATCCAATAGAGAAACAGGGAAAAGTCGTGAATAGGCATTTTGCAAATGAGCCCATCTAATGGCCAGCCAACACATATAAAGGTACTCATTAGCCATCAAGCAAACGTAAATTAAAACCACAATTAGGTATCACAATATCTAATACCAATAATGTGGGTAAGTATGTGGAGCAATGGGTGCTCTCTTGCACAACTTAAAGGAAGGTGTCTGGGTGTCACACTTTGGAAAATTACATGATGGTATCTGCCAAAGCTAATTATATACAACTCTGTGACTCAGCAATTGCAAACCTGGGGTATTTACCCAACGGAAAGCAAGGATAGTCACAGTGCACTATTCATCAGAACCTTAAAATGCTCATCAAAGGGGAGAATGGATAAGCTGTGGTATGCGAGTGCAACCAAGCACCATACAGCCGTGAGAATGAGCACTGAAACTTGACGCAAGGATGTTGATGATCTCACCATCAAAACGCTATGGAAAGAAGTCAGCATAAAAGAATATTTACTCAATCATTCCAGTTACACAAAGTTCAAAGTCAGACGCTCGTAATCAATGAGAGAAATCAGGACACCAGTTGCCTGGGAGGTGGTAGTGATCAAAAGAGGGTGCAGGAAGGTTCCCAGGGAACTGGAATGTTCTAGTTCTTGACCTGAATGGCAGGGAGGACTTCCACGGGCATGTTCCCTCTGTGAAAAAATTTCAGTATGTACATCTAAGCTTTCTGCAAGTAGGGGATACTTCAGTTTAGAAGTTTCTTTTAAAGACAAAACCCCTCCCTCATCCCAGCATCTCCCTCTCTGCTTCCTGGCTGGGCAACAGCTCTTTCTTCTGCAAGCCCCTTTCTCTTTGTACACATTTCTGTTAGGGCAGTCCAACTGTTTTCCCCTTCCAAAAGGCTGCTTTCCACCTCCCATTTACTGAAGGCTTTCTGTGCCAAACCCCAAGCACCTCCCCACACTGTTGTATTTAGTAACAGCCATCCATGAGATTGGGCACAGTGGCCCTCCCACCGCTATATGATCTGGAGTCCATACATTTGAAGTGGGTCCAAGAACTTTAATGCAGGTCTCATTTGATCCATGAGGTTGGACCACCCACCGCCTGAGGAAACAAGCAAGAGACACTCAGTTTCTTGCCCAAGGGCACATAATGTTAAATTGCTCTCAAGTCCAGAGCCCACACTCCTGCAAGACGCATTAGACAGCCTCCCAAGGTGAGGAGGAATGCATGGCTGGACCTGTGAGGGCGATTTCTACACCCAGGCAAAAATCACACCTACAATGCAGAGGGGTGCATAAACCAGGATGGAGATCTGTGCTTTCAATAAGCAAGCCTCACCTCCTGCAGGAAGCACCACTGAGGCTCCCAGACTAGACCGGATGTTTCCCCAGGATTCCCATTCCCCATGCCTCCCCACGAAAACTATTGTTTCCTTCGTTTACCTGCCCATCCCTGCTACTAGGTTCAAGATGAGGTCTTTTAGCCTATAATCACCACTACCCAGGAGGCTGAGGCAGAAAAATCACAAGTTTAAAGGCAGCCTGAGCAATTTAGTAAAGACCATGCCTCAAAATAAAATTAAAAAGGGCTGGGTGTGTAGCTCAGTGGTAGAGCTCTTGCCTGGCATGGAGAAGACCAATCCAACACCAGAAAAAAAAAAGTAAGCCTTTTAAGACTGCACCTCCTGTACCTAGCAAGAACATGGCACACAGTAGGGGTTTAACCTATGTGGAAGGAAGGAAGAAATGAAGGAGAGAGGGGCAGAGAGGACATTATGGAACTACCACCTAGGTCAACTTTAAGCTCCAACACTTGAGAGCCAAGCAAGGAAGTTTCCATGTCCTGGCTGAGCACTAGTCATAATCCGTGAGGGGCAGGCTTGGCCATGACACCTTCTACTCCATGGCCCTCCTCCTGGCTGCCTCCAGCCTTCTCTCAAGATCTCGCCAACGATTTGGCCCCCAGAGGCTCTGTCCAGCCCTGTTTTCTGCCGCTGTCCATGTCCTCTCACCCTCTGCCACCTGCCCTGAATGCCGGAAGCTAACTAACCCCACCAAGGTAAGGCCAACTCAGGCAGCCTGCTATGTGGTGAAAGGGTGCCTAGTCTAGGTCCACGAACTTACTGCAGGTCCCACCTCTCTAAGTTGGGGACTGCGGGAAGTTCCCTGGCAGTAGCCTGGGCTGCAATGCTAGGTTCAGATAAGCTGGCCCATGGCAGGCAGGTAGAGAGGAGAAACCCTGGGCCATCTGGAGCAGAGGGCACACCTGTGGCAACTCACTACATATCTACAAGGATGACCTAGGCCCTACCAGAAGGAAGAAGGCATCCTGGGACCCTCACCTCTCTCCTTGGTGCCCGGAAGCTCTGATTTCCCAAGTGGCTCAGGGTCCAGTACCCCTGTGCACCCTCCCCCCCACTCCTGGATGCCTGGGTACAGCTGGTTGTGCAGGGGAAGGCGGTGGCTCCTTGGGGCTGAGCCCAGCTGGCCTGCTGTGAGCAGCTTCAGCCTCTCCAGGCTTAGGGGCTGAGCCATAGCGGCCTTGTTTATCCCTGGGAGGAATGATGGTTTTCCCTGAGCAATGACATCTTGGAAACCGCCTGGCTCCACAAACAACAACAAACCTCCCGCCAGGCTGCAGCTTGCATGAGAAGCCTTCTGCCCAGAGTCGCCTGAGTAAAAGGTTAGAGGCTGCCTCTCTGCTGAGCCAGACCCTGGCGTTGACCCTGACTCTTGGAAACCAGGAAGAGCAGGGTATCTGCAGAAAAACAGAGAATCAGATGGCTGGAAGATGCCTGGCAGTACCAGATCCAGACCCTGGTTACTACAAAGGGGAAACTAAGCCCCCCAAGAAGGCATATAAGCCTGAGATCATCCAGTGACTCAAAGGTGCCACCTCGGTCTCCTGGGTTTTCTCCGTCACATCCATTCCTTTTCCCAGAGAATAGGAGGGCTCTAGTCAGTAAGTGCAAGGGTCCAAGCATGTCACTAGCAAGTCCAAAAGATAGCCACGAGATGAAACCCAGGTACTCTGAGACATCCAGCTGATGGAGTGGAGAAAGACACGGGCTGGGGAGCCAAAGTCTTGGCTTCTGGTCCCTGCTTTGCAGCTGAGTCCCATGCAAGCTTATACAGCTCTTCCTTTTCTGCCTCGCTCCCTTCTCTATCTACCCAGAAGGTAAACAGACTCTGTCATCTCTAGGACCTTGAAAACCAAATGGGAAGCAACTCTGAGAGTCCCCAGGGACCCAGCTGGGCATGGGTACATCCTCCCCAACTGCATCTACTAGGATAACCAGGAATCAGACTGATTGGCACCATATCAAGGGGGTCCGGGGAGCTGAGCTCTATTCACTTGTAGTCTATGCAAGAGGACATAAGCATTGCATTCACACCAGCCTGGGCTGCCCCCTCCGTTTTCTGTGGCCCAGACCATGGTGTGGACACCACCCAGCCCACCATGACCCCTGAGTTGGCTCTCCCTAGAATCTCAACCAAACTGAAGTCAAAATTCTCCCTACCCCTGACCTGCAGAGACTCGGGTCCTTCCTAAAGGGGGCCCTCCTAAAAGCCCTCTAACTGGCAGTGCCCACTATGCTTGCAGCAGTCAGTATGGGTTAATCCACCCTAGTTAGCCAGGGCAATTCAATACTCCTTCCAAACATGCCCCAGGAGCAAGCCAGGCTCTTGGGTGACTAAGGGATGAATAAGGTCCATATCCCACATAAATAGGACATGAAGTGGCCACCAGGGGTGCTACCACCAATGGACAGATTTATTCATAGTCACTCTAGTTGGGGAAGTTGGGGAGGATTAAGACCTGGAGGGAAGGAAAGAGGGGTGCTTTCCAGACAGATGCAATAACACCCACAAATGCTGGGAAGAAAAGCAGGAAGGCTGGGAAGCGCTGTGGTTTCAGCGACACTGAATGCTGATAAACAGAAGCCGCACAGGAGGCCTCTGGCTCAAAGCCGTGGTGGGTCGTGCCTCTAGTCCTCCATCCTCCCCACCGCCTGCTTCTCAGATGCCTGGCTGGGCCTGAGTGAGCCCTGCTGTGGAGCTTGGCTCCCTGGAGGGCCCGCCCGCCCTGAGCTAAGCCATGCTGAGTGCTAGGGCTGGGGAAGAGGGGAGGTGCCCTTTGACTGGGCACAGAGGACTCAAGGGGCCAGGGTGGAAACTTTGACTCTGGCTGCAGCATGCTGGCAGGGATCCCGTAGGCACCAGGGGGCAAGCCTCAGCCTTCCAGAGATGTACCCACTCCAGCCATGCAGGGAAAGGAGCCAGGAGCCCCCTGGCCACAGGCCTGAGGCATCAGGGAATGAAAAGTTTGCAAGAGTGGCTGCAGGACCTGGTCATCTTGCACCCAGCCAGGCATCTCAAGCCAAGGATGCTTGGGTGTCCCACATTCCCCATCTGCACTATTCCAGGAGGCAGAGGGCTTCCGTCCTGGTCTTGATTCAACCACAGACCTTCTCGTTGAACTTGAACATGGACCTCCCCTCTCTGGGTGTGGATTCTCCTTCTAGCCCTGGTCAGTAAGGCTCAAGAGTTTTTCCTGGACACCTTGGGACAAGGGTAGCTAGCTATGTGGATCCTCTAGGTTGAGAAAAGATTGACTGTGGCCCATTTGCAGTAGCCAGCTCCATGGGGTGAACGGGCTGCTAGCCATACCCTCTTCCTCATGGATCTCAGTTGGAGCCAAGAGAGCAGGTGGAAGCCCTTCCCCAGGGGGCTTTGAGCGCATGAGGTACAGCAAGCCTGCCGGTGTTTTCAGAGGTCATTTCTACAAAAAGCCAAGTCTCAGGGTCAGAGGGAATCCTTGACACCAGCCCTGGAGACCCCCATTTTCCCTGCCAGAGGAAGCAGGCAAGCGCTGCCATCGCCAGTGTCTGGTGTGCAGCCAACATCCCTGACACAATAGCCAACACTGCTGGCCGAGGGAGTGAGTGCTCCCTCCCCAGGCAGTGTCCTGACTTCCCTGTCACCAAACATTCCTTGTCCCTCCCAGAAAGAAAAGCTGGCTGACTAGCCCAGTAGTGGGGAGCAGCAAACAGTGAAGCATGCCCCCTATCCCTGCAGGACCCCTGTACGCACAGGCGCGCACACACACACAGCTCTCAGAACTGAACACAACCAGTCGCAACATGCTTATCAATGGCTGCCCTGGGGAAGAAACAATAGAAACAGGGGCATGGGGTGGCTCAGACAGAAGCCCTCCGCCCACCACACACACCCCTGTCACCAAGGCACCTACCCAGCACTCTCCGGCAGAGACTCGAGTGACTCTGGGCTGCCACTGCTGCCAGCCCGCCCGCCCGGGTCTCTTCCCCAGCTCCTCCCGCGGGCGGGCGGCTGTGGCGGTGGCAGCTCCGGGCAGGCGGGCAGCGTGTCAAGCTGCCTTCCCCAGACAGAGCGCCTTTGTGTCAGCAGAGCTATTTATGGACTTACCCAAGTTCCCCAGGGGAGCGGTACCTGCTGGGAAAAGCAGAACCAAATGACCAGGTTCCACCTCCCACATCTAGGTAGCGTTTCTCCAAACCCTTGCATCACCCGTCCCTCCTCCTCCTCCTCTCTTCCTCCTCCTCCCCCTCCTCCTGCTCCCCCTCCTCCTGCTCCTCCAGCAAGCGCCCTTCCCAAACACACACCCTGTCCAGCCGGTCGCCGCCACTCTGGAGAGAGGCTGGATTTCTTTCTTCCATCAGATCAAAAACTCTGTAATTTCCCAAACCACTTTTACCAGCAGAGTCTGAGATGTCTCAAGCAAGAGTCCTCAACCAGCCCGTCCTTCAGCCTGCAGGAGCCAAGCGGGCTCCTCACTTCCATGCTCACACTCTGGCCATCTCTGGCCTTGGGCCCCCTGCTGCCAGCCCCCAGGGCCCAAGCTGGCCCCCCCAGTGCTGCCCCAGAGAGAGAGAGGCATCCATCTCTCCCCGCAGCACCCCTTGGCCCTGGGATCCCAAGAGAGCACCACCCCACGCACATCCTGAGGGCTCCCAGGCTGGGGCAGTAGGAAGCCCAGCCCTGTGCTCCCTGGCAGGCTCCAGCCAATCACAGAGGCTTGGCTGTCACACCCCCACCCCCTTGCTGCTCGTCCCAGTGGGCGGTTGCAATTGAACCCAGGTCTCCCAGCCAGCACAGCTGACACTGAGAATGCTGTTGACTTGGGGGGACAGGGAATGGCCACTCTGGTCACCTCCAGGCAGTACCATCCAGCACAGCTGGACACACATGTCTTATTGGGCACTTTTGTGTACCAAACTCTGGGAAATCCAAGATGAGAGCTGGAGGCTTCCTTGTTTAGTGATCCAGAGGGACCCAAGCACTACCAGAGCACATGAAGGATGCAGAGGAAGGTGGGTGCCAGTGGAAAGGGCACTGGACTGGGGGCTGGAATCCCATTCTAGTTGCAGCTCTGGCACTAGTTGGCTGGTTCTTGCTGAGCAAGTCACTGCCCCTCTCTGAGCCACGGTTTTCTCATCTGTAAACAGGACTGATATTGAGTTGGCTCTTGGCTTCCTGGAACATGAATTCTGTATCAGGCCTGTTAAAGAGTTTGATTATCACCGGCACCTTCTGAAGTGGGGTTGATTATTACCCTCTTTACAGATGAGGAGTCCAAGGTGCAGACGGGCAGAGGGAGTTCCCCATGGTCACTCAGCAAAAGTGGCTGTGAAGCCAGGACTGAAGGCCCATCTCGGGGGTGTCTGCTCTTCACCATGATGCTGGCTGCCCACCTACAGCGAAGAGCAGCTGGAAGAGAACATCCTTTACCTGAGTGCAACTGAGAGGGTCACTTACAAACTCCACCCAAGGACCATCTTGTCCCTGGGGACAGAGCCAAGCAGTCCTTGCAGGGGCCCAGGAACCTTCCAGACTGGAAGGCTGCCATCCTGCGGGCTCCTGAGAAGCAGGGCCCACCCTTGGCCTGGGAAACCAAGGAGGTGAGTCTCAGGAGATAACCAACTCCAGTGGGGCTCAGCAGCTGCCAGGGGGCGCTGGCTGGTTCCCAACATGGAACTGATGCCCTAGATGAGACCCTTGGGTGGAAAGAATGGGGAAGGGGCATGGGCAGGGAGCCACTGACATCCAGGCTATCTGTGCTGGAGGCCTTGGAGAGCTCTCACTCCTCTTACCCACACATAGCCAGTGAAATGGAGGTGCAGAGAGAGTAAGCGACTTTCCCAAGGAAACAGTAATTGGCTGGTGAGCCTGGGAGCAGGGATTGCTAACTCCCTGTCCAGGGCTCCTTTTGTGTCCCAGTGCTTCTCAGCTCTATATAAATGATGGTGATGCTTGGTACTGAAAAAATGGGGATGTCAGAAGTGGCAATATCCTGCTGGCCCACAGGTCACAGGGGTCAGCACCTGGGCACACAGGGCCTGGGCCCCATGTATAGACCCATATATTTCACACTTCGCATTCTATGTGGTTCTGATTCATTCAATCCTCAGAACCCCATCAGATATTTCTGATATTCACATTTCACAGATAAGTAAATAGAAATCACAAAACACACCCAAGGTCACACACCAGCAGGTGCAGAGATAGGGGTCAAGCCCACCCCACTTTCCACTGTGTAATACGCCATGGCACCACCGAGCAGCCCAGCCTACAGGGGGGTGCGAAGATGTCAGCGGGCTATGCAGCCAGCCGCAGGCAAGCTCCCTGACGATCAGACCAGGGAGCAGCCCCTGAGGCTGGGGCCAGAGAGGGTCAGCAGGGACTCATTTCCCACTTTTGGAGGGCAGCACCTCCAAGACTGGGCTCCAGGCTTCAGAGAGGCCCTTAGCAGCAGCCTGAGGGTGCTGTCCAGGTGCTGGGCACAGGCTGCTCCCCGGTAGCCCACACTCCTGCAAGGTTTCCTGCTTTGCCTTGTGCTTCCGCTGCATCAAGCCCAACATGCCTAGATTGGTGTCCCCAAGAGCCCTGCACAGACTCCCCTTCCCCATGCGGACTCCACCTGGGGCGTGAATTCATGGCAGTGGCCAGCCCCCGCTCTCAGTGTGCTGGCCCACCTGGGAAGCACTGGGCTTTTGCTCACAGGGTTTGGGGTCTACAGACTTCTTGCAGAAAGGTCCTCCCCACCCCAGAGTCACCCAAGGAACTTTGATTTGTTGTTTCAATAATCCCTGCATCCCTACTATGTGCCAGAACTTGTGCTGGGAACAGGCTGCAGAGCTAATGGGGAGTGGTCTGCTTCAGGGATGGAACTTAGAGGTGGGCACAGCAGAGGTGGGCACCGATGCAGCAAGCAGGGCCTGTCCTGTCATGTTTTGGCCTCTAAGGTCCTAACATCAGGGCAGGGCACACCCTCTTCTACTGCTTGCTCAAGTATGGACTTTGCTCATCCTGGTGGCAAGTGCTGTGTAGGGGGACACATGCCACAAGTGATAGGTTTGGTGTAAGAACGAACAAGCATCCTCAAGTTCAAGTTCAAGTTCAAAGAGAGTTCTGGTTTATAGCCTGCAGAAGGCAGGGAAAGTCCCTTCCTTCCTGGCCCCTGTGCTCCATCTATAAAATGAGGGCTCAGGATGGAGCTCAGTAGTAGAGCACTTGCCTAATTTGTGCAAGGCCCTGGGTTTGATTTCCAGCACTGCAAAGGGTTGGAGGAGATCTCATCTCTAAAATGAGACCAGGGC
This sequence comes from Aplodontia rufa, assembly GCA_004027875.1. Lineage (NCBI taxonomy): Eukaryota > Metazoa > Chordata > Mammalia > Rodentia > Aplodontiidae > Aplodontia > Aplodontia rufa. Next base: position 55,182 of record PVKS010004472.1, on the reverse strand, counting down.
CCAGGGACCTCAATCCCATCTCCCCCATGCATGGTCAGTCCCGCATCCCTTTAAACTCTCACATGAAAGGAATTGACTCAATACCACCATTTCCAGCACTATTTGGAAAGAGCACAGTCTTTGTGGTCTAAAAACTCTCAGTGTGAATTAATAATGGACAAGTTATTTAAATGTATTTGAGTCTCAGTTTCCTCATCTGTTAAACAGGATTATCACCATCATCTGCCTGACTGGGCCCTGTGGGAGGAACAAACGAGGTGGAGCATGTGGAATGCCTGGCACACAGTAAGTGCTCAATAAATAGCAGCTATTGAGGCTGCAAAAGGGCAGAATTTATCTTGAGGCAGTTGAGGTAAAGAGTGCAGTTCAATGGGATCGTAATGTGTACATCAGAGTCTGACACGTGCCTGACATGTACTAACAGCCACTACCAATGACAATAGGCTATGATCACCATGCCCACCTCACAGATGGGGAAACTAAGTACAGAGGTGACATGGCCAAGCATTGTACAACAGGCAGCAGGGCTCCAAGGCCTGTGCTCTGAACTGCATGTTCCACCACGAACCTTGTGCTTTCTAAATGCCTCTCCCCTTGCCATTGGTAATTCCTCAGCAACCTCAGGCTGCAGAGGACAATCCCTACTTGTTCCTGGGGACTGTAGCTCCAGCCACATCCAGGAGAAGCCCACAAGCAGTGACCATGAGGCCAAATGTCAGCCTGTAGAGTGACCCTATGGACCGCCACTGGCTGGCCTCTGCCTCCAGGCTGGAGACAAGCCACTGTCACCTCAGCTGTACCAGCCTGACCTTGGTGACTGTAACAGCGCAGAATGGCCAGGAGCCATAGCCATCTCCCTTCCTGGCTTCAGCCCAATTGGCCACACGCTGGCCTGAGATTTCAGGCTTTGGGGAGCAATCCTCGACCCACCGTGCTTATGCCAGCTCCAGGGCCGGGCTGTGTCCTGACGACCTGAGTTCCTGGGAAGTATTCTGAGCCTCTGACTCAGCTCTGGGGAGGCCTTCCCTGTGGTCTTGGCTGGTAGAATCAGTTTATCAACGCACTCCCCCAGGGGCCACCCACTGCTTCGACCATTGGGCTTGTGGCTGGCACTCAAAATAGAAGGTCAGTAGGAGAAAGACTGGAGTAAATGCCAACTTCACTGCTGCCTTCTTCAAATTCTAGAGTGAGGCCAGCTCTTTCTCTGAACCTGTTTCCCTATCTCTAAATATGCACAGGGGTTGGGACTTGATCAGTCCCCTCAAACTGTGTTCTGCGGAATGGTGCTGGTTCACAAACTGCTTATCACCGGTCTGCAACGTGGTAAGTAGCCAAACTGAGAGCCTCTAGAAACTTCCATAGCAACTTGACATTGCCACATCTAAGCATGAGCTCAGAGACGGGTCCCATAGAATAGGGGCCGGTGAACGTGTTATGAAACCCACACAGCACATCCAGCCTCTCCCCACGGGTGGCTGAAGAGGCCCTGATTTAAATGTCCCCATTCTACAAGAACTTATTAACTTGGACTCTGCCATGCTACTTATTCCACAGCGGAACTCATGTTGAATCACTGAAACTGTCCCTCCTCCACTGCTCCTGGCTCAGATGGCACTGCCATTCACCTCTTGAGCTGAACACCCTGCATCCACTAATCCAAATCTCATAGATCTCACCTCCTACACGTCATGTGACTCCTTCATCTCTCAATCCCTGGGGCCTCCAGCCATCATCATCTCTCCCTAGTCGAGTGCTTCAAACTCCTCCTCCACGAGGCCACTTTGGAGTGTTCACAGATCCAACCCCGCAGCTCCCACTGCCCTCAAGACACAGTTCAAACATCTTGCCACTTCTCAGGCCCCGCACCATGTCCCTGAGCACTCGCTCTCCCAGCACCTTCTTGTGTTTATCCTCTTGCCTTGTTCCTCCACCTACCCTGGTCTCACCTAGGACCACCCTCACTGATCCCAAACCCCTGCCCGCTGCCTCAGAAACTCCCCTCGCATCCCAACCAGATCCTCCTGATGGGTAGGTGTCCTCCTGTCCCAGATTTGTTCCACGCTGTTCATAGTTGATATCAGTCACTCCTCCAACTATCCTTCCACCACACTAGACTTTTAGCTTTATGGGGACAAGGACCATGTCAACTGATGACTCAAGAGGTAGAGGACATCTGAGATTGGGCCTGACCAGCCTCCATTCACCCCTTTTTGCCATCCAAGGCACTATACTTCCCTCCTACATTCTCAAATCAGACATTTCAAAGGGAATTGACCCATTTCCCACTCCAGAGATGGGCATGTGACCCAGGCCTTGGCCAATTAGTTTTTCTATCTCACTATTTCTGGGGTGGGTACATGATCCTGCAGGGGCCAATGGGACTCAGGCCCAGGGACTATCATTGAAATAATTGCCAGAGTCAAACTGTAAGTTTGTAACCCTGGTACTTCTGATAGCTCTACTGCCACCACTGAGGGCATGAGCCTACACATAAGTAGTAGAACCAACAAATGGAAGGAGTCAGGCCTGTCATTGATGACATTGGTCAAGGTCCTGAATCCAACTATGCATGAAGGCGACCCTCCCAGCATTCAGTGCACGCCATTTATTGGCTGAAGCTAATTTGAATTGGGTTTTTGTCACTGGCAGCTGGTAGATTCCTGACTAATATCTCATGAGTGCTAAGTACATTAGACACTCTAAATGGATTTGCTCATTCGTGCAGTCATTCAACAAACATTCAGCAAGGAGAAGATGACTAAGTTTGGAATGGAAGAGAAAGGAAGATTCCCAACTCTAAATGCCCTGGAGAACCTGACAGCCACTGCCTCTCTCTGGGCCTCCGTACCCCAATCTGACTCAGTCCATCATTCTAGAACCCCCAAGGGTTGCAATTTGCATATTTCAGCAAAAGGAAAGCAGAATCCATAAATGTTAGGTGCTGCTATTATTATTATTGTCAGCATTAGGAATTCCAAAAATAGGGAATTGAACGCACCACCCACAAGTGATTCCAAAAATTAACAGAAATTTTCCTTGAACGAAGGAAAGATTTGGGTCTTCAGATTGAAAAGACTTTCCAGGTTAGAACCCAAAGGGAATGAGCAACTAGAAATAATCTGGTGAAATTTCCAAATATCAGCCATTACAAAGAAAAAACCTGCCTGTTGCTATAAAGAAATTTGAGAGACTCAAATAAACAGTGTGATTCTTACAACACTAGATGCTTAGCTTTGGGGGAGAAGGACTATTAGCCTAGAATTCTTTAACCAGGCAAACTACAACTGAAGCATGAGGGCAAACATCTTCAGACTCACAAGGACTCAGGAAGCACACTGCCCCAGACCCCTGCTAGAAAATATTACTCAAGAAAGCTCTCAGACAAAAGCAAATCAAAGCCCCAAAGCCCAGTGAGAGATGATGTAGTGTAAGAGAGCAGCAAGCAGGGAAGCCAGACCTTTTATAGACTGAACTGCCAATAGCAGAATTGAGAGAGGCGATTTTAAATAAATGATTCCTAAAACACAATATAACTAATGTTTTAAATAGTGACAATCGGAAACTAAAATTCCAGATGATTTCAGCACTACCTAGGAGGCAAGAAGGAGAGGAAAGAGAAGTGCAGGCCAGCTGACATGCTCATTATGGGTTGCAGGAGGTGAGGACAGATTGTTATAGATCTGGTGAAATGCCTGATATTGAAACATCTATGGGGAAACGGGAAAGGGAAAACCATTAGTTGCCTAGAGTTAGGATGTATAACTTCAAAAGCCATTTTGCAGAAGAAAATGGGGGTCAGCCTTGGGATGCTTAATACTCTTAAAAAAGCAAGCAGCAAGGGGAAGCAAGTCTCAACCAGATGCCAATATAGATAGGTCAACAGTGGGAACAAGAGGGTCAAGACCAACCCATCTCTGAGTGAAAATTTGGTCCATGATAAGTGAAAAAAAAGGAAGAACAATTCAAAAAATGGGGTTGGAAAAACTGGTCAACTGTTTCAGTTCAGTGTTGGAGCAATGAACGCCACATGAAAAACTAAATAAAATTGATTCTCTCTCTCTCTTTCTCTCTCATTGTCCCCCTCTCTCTCCCTCATTGAAAAAAACAATAATAGGGGCTGGAGCGGTGGCTCAGTAGTACAGCACTTGCCTGGCATGTGCAAGGGTGCAGTTTCAAACCCCAGCACCATGTACACAACAAAGTCTCAGAGCATCAAAAACCACATGAAAAATTAAATAAAACTGATTCTCTCTCTCTCACTGTCCCTCTCTCTCCCTCTGCCCCTCTCTTAAAAATATTATTAAAATAATAATAATAACAATAATGAGAGTCAATCCATCTGACACCAGGCACTAAATTGACTGCAAATCAATTATAAATACAAATGAAAAAATTAAAAGAATACAAGTTCTAGAATAAAATATTCCTCATAATCTCAGCAGGAAATGCCTTAGCAAGTATAGCCACCATCACCCAGGAAATCTTGATAACAAAAATATTTGATTATCAAAAAAGATGAATACTTGGGGCTGGAGCGGTGGCTTGGCGGTTACGGCGCTTGCTTTGCATGTGCGAGTACGCGGGTTCAAACCCCAGCACCATGTACACAATGAAGTATCCGAGCAATGAAAGTCCATGAAAAACTAAATAAAATTGATTCTGTCTTTCTCTCTCCCACTGTCCCTCTCTCTTAAAAAAAAAAAACAAAAGATGAATACTTCAATGGTAAATGATATTATAAATAAGGTTAAAAGGTGAATGACAAGTTGGAAAGGCATTTACATCCTATATAATAAGCAAAGAGTTAATATTCTAATCATATAAAGAGATCTTACAAATCAGAAAACTGGGCCAGTGATATGAACTGACGAGCCAAAGAAAAAGAAATGTAGATAATTAATAAACATACAAAGCAGCCCAACCCCATTAATAAAAAAACAAATGCAAATTAAGATGGAAGGTGATTTTTTACTTCTCATACCAACAAAGAGTCCAGAAGCATAGCAGCCAGGGTTAGGTAGGGTGTAGGAAATAGGCACCCTCCTTCCCTGTAAGAATGAAAACTGCACATCCATTTCACCCCTCTGTTTTTCGATTTCTTATCTATAAAATGGGAATAGTAACAGTCGTGCTGGGCAGATAAGATGTGTAAACAGAAGGAAAGCAATTTGAGAGCACTGTGGTAGTGTGGGTCACTCTCTACCCTGCAGAAAAGTGCGGTCCTAGACGTTCATCGAAACATTGCTCAAAATATCATAGCGTCAGAAACAACCTAATTGTGAATCGATAAATAAGTTATGATCCACTGACTACTAAAAATAAAGATGGAGAACTTTTTAAGTACCAATGTGAAAGATTTCTGCAATATAATGTTTTTATAACTGAGTTACAGGAAATTGTGCATAATATGATATTATTTAGTAAAATAAGTTGTGCATGGAAAAAGATTTGGAGGAACTACACCAACCATTAGCGGCTACTAATGAGGAAAGGGCTGGAAGAATGAGGGGAGCAGGCAGGTCTTGATTTTATTCAGCTCAGTTCTATTTAGATTTGCGTGTGTGTGTGTGTGTGTGTGTGTGTGTGTGTGTGTGTTGCTAGGGATTAAACCCAGGACTTCTCTCATGCTAGGTGCTATTTTGGATATGAGGTATCCCCAAAAAGCTCAGGTGTGAGACAATGCAGGAATGTTTGCAGGAGGAATGGCTTGTGAGAGCTGCGACCTAGTCAGTAGAAGGGCATACCCGCAGGGTTCCAATTTTGACCCTAGTGAGCAGAGTTTTCTCTCTGCTTCCTGACTGTCTGGTCCTGAACTGCTGTGCTCCACCACACCCTTCCACCATGATCATCTGTCTCACTTGGGCCCAGAGCTGTGGCGTTGGCCAACAGTGGACTGGACTTCTGAAACCTTGAGCCAAAAATAAACTTTTCCTCCTCTAAGTTGTTCTTGTCAGGTGTTTTGCTCTCAGCAGTGAAAAAGCTGACAAAAACAATAAGCAAGCATTCTACCACTGAGCTACACTCCCAGGCCTTTTATTTTATTTTTTGTCTTTTGAGATGGAGGTCTTGCTACACTGCAAAGTTGGCATTGAATTTGAAATCCTCCTACTTTAGCCTCCCAGGTAGCACCATATCTGCAGCACCATATCTGGCTCCTAGCCTAAGTTTGTAATATTTTTGTACAAGTTTTGTACAAATATGCTATCAGTTAAAGCATATATATAATGCTAAATAAATATTCCCATTCACAATATAAATAAGAACTTATATCCCTCAAATAATTAAGCATCAACATGGGCTGAAGCAGTGGCTCAGCAGTTGGAGCACTTGCCTGGCATGCGTGAGGATCCGGGCTTGAACCCCAGCACCACATACATAACTAAGTGTAGGGGAAACAAAGGCCATATGAAAAATAAAGTTGATTTTCCATGTCTCTTATAAAAATAAAAATAAATAACAAAAATTGGGCAAGTCATACAGGAATTTTTTTAAAAACTTTGCCTGGGAAATATTTTTAAAAATATTTTCATAAATGAAGAGATATGATCTTATTCACAAATGAGAATATGCTACTGTAATTATTTTAATACATATATATATATAATTACAATAAAAATCTCAAAGAGATTTAAAACCACAATGAGATTTAAAGGCACTTTACACTCACTAAAAATCTCAGAGATTTTTTTGGGAGGAGCAAGGAGGAGGGGTGGGAACTGAATTATAAAATTATAATTAAAAATATTGAATTTCGGGGCTGGAGCGGTGGCTTAGCATTTACAGCACTTGCCTGGCATGTGCAAGTACGCGGGTTCAAACCCCAGCACCACATACCCAACGAAGTCTCAGAGCAACGAAAGCCATGTGAAAAACTAAATAAAAATTGATTCTCTCTCTCTCTCTCTCTCTCTCTCAGTGTCCCCTCTTTCTTTAAAAAAAAATACTGAATTTCATTTAAAAGAATAAATATGTGAGAATGTGGGGAGAAGGGGAACAACTTTAAAAGAAGAGGAATTAGAGACGACTTGTCCAAACATAATGTATAAACATTGGAGCAAATAAGTAGGAAGAGTGAAAAATATTCTCTCCTATGCTGTCTGATTTACATCAAAGTAAATTCCACGTAGATAAAAATGTTAAAAGTTGAAGAACGGAGCTGGGTCACTGACTCAGCAGTCACAGCACTTGCCTGGCATGCGCGAGTACGAACTCTCAGAGCAACGAGAGTCACCTGCAAAGCTAAATAAAAAATCGTTTCTCTGTGTCTCTCTCTCTCTCACTATCCCTCTCTCTTTAAAAAAAAAAAAGGGGGGGGGCGCTGGAGCAGTGGCTCAGAGGTTTCGGCGCTTGCCTGGCAAGCACGAGGACCCGGGTTCAAATCCCAGCACCACGTACACAACTAAGTGTTGGAGCGACGAAGGCCATGTGAAAAACTAAATAAAGTTGCTTCTCTCTTTCTCTGTCTCTCTCACTGTCCCTCTCTCTTTAAAAAAAAAAAGTTGAAGAACGAAACCATAAAGTTCAAACAGAAAAAAGTATAATCCTGGGGTGAAAACCTCAATACTAAAGGTAAATTTTAAAAAATTTATAGATATGATTTTAGTCATCAGGAAAGTGCGATTTAAAACCACAGTAAAATACTACTTCACACCACTGGAATGGTTATTGTTTTTCTAAAAAGAAAAAAAATAACAGCAAAGATGTGGAGATATTAGAACCCTCATACATTAATGGTAGAAAGTAAAATTATATGGCCACTTTTGAACAGTCTGGAAGGTCCTCGAAAAGTTAACACTTTACCCAATTGACCCAGCAATTCCACCCTAAATATATACCTAAAATAAATAAAAACATATCTCCACAGAAAAACTCAAACCCAAATATTGATGGCAACAGTATTCATTACAGGCAAAAAGTGAAAACAACCCAAATCTCCACCAACTGATGAATGGTTAGACAATATGTAGTATAGCCATACAATGGAAAATTATGCAGCCATAAAAAGGAATTCGGTACTGAAATAACTATGCTAAACAATATAAATAAAAGAAGCTAGCCACAAAAGATAAAATATATGATTCCATTTATAGGAAACGTTCAATATAGGCAAATCTATACAGAAAGAATGCCGATTACTGATTGCTTAGGATTGGAGGATATGGGGGAACTTATGGGTGACAGCTAAAGGACTGGATTTCTCTTTAAGACAATAAAAATGTTCTGAAATTGATTGCAGTAATGGTTCTACAAGTCTGAATATGCTAAAAATCATCAACTCATACAACTTAAATGAATGAATTATATGTTATTTAAATTAGAGCTCAATAAAAATGCTACCTGTAAATCAGAAACACCTGCAGCTTAAGAAATAATAAAAATAGTTAGGGTGATGGCGCATGCCTGTAATCCCAATAATTCAGAGAGGCTGATGCAGGAGGATTCCAAGTTCAAGTTCAGCCTGGGTAACTTAGTGAGACCCTCACTGTCTCAAAATAAAAATAAAGAGGGCTAGGGTTGTAGCTCAGTGGTAGAGGGCCCCTGGATTAAATCCCCAGTACCACCAGAAGGAGGAAGAGGAGGGGGAGAGGAAGAGGAGGAGGAGGAACAGGAGAAGGAGAAGAAGGAGGGGAAGAGGAAGAGGAGGATGTGTAGGAACCGGAGGAGGAGGAGGTGGAGGAGGAGGACAATAAAAATAAAAGGCTAGCACACAAATACACAAATGTCCTTATTATGTAAAGAGCTCTTTGTGAATGAATAAATTATAAATATCCCAAAAGAAAAATGGGCAAAAGACTTGAACAGGCTACTCCCCAAAGAGGCCATGTAAATGACTAAAAGGCATATAAATAAATGTTCACATCTCTAGTAATCAAAGAAATGAACATATTTGAAAACACAACAATACACAGGGTACAGCCTGAGTGTGCAGGGAAACAAGACTTCTCTCTTCCCTGGAAAGCAGGACTGTCATTGCTAACGAGTGAAACACGCAGGTCAGGCGAGGCTAGAGATCTGCCTAGCCCTTCTGAAGAGTGGGTGGGAGGCTCAAGAATCCATTTCACACACCTGCACCCACTGACCCAGAAATTCCAACAAAGCAGTCGTTCTTTCAACAAATATTTATTGAGAGTCAAACATGTACGGGTGCTGAGCAGGATGCTGGGAACACCAACATTTATCTACAAGGAGTTTCATCTCAGGTGTTTGTAACAAGGAAAAACTGGAAACAACTTGACTGTTGAACTACTGGAGACGGTTTAAATACAGCACGTTTCATCTACACAACCAATTACTCTGCAGGCTCTAAAATGTTTTTAAGAAAAACGTGGCTATGTTACACTGTTAAATGCAAGAGGGCAGGCTAGGAAATTGCTCCAGTAACCTCAACTTTCAAATAAGATATGTGTGTATACATATATAATGTGTATAAACGAATGCCGACAGGTTAACCCCCAAAAAGTTAACAGTGGTTATCTCCAGATACTGGGTTTAAGGGTGTATCTCATTTTCTTCTCTTGGTTTATCCATATTAAATGTTTTCTTCATAATAAACATCAATTACGTGAATCGCTTTTGCAACACAACAAAAAAGTCAACCGCGTTAGATAATATAGTAATAACCCTGCCATGCTCACGCGGATTGAGGCCCCGAGTTAGAGGATGACAGAGTCAAGCACATATCCATGACAGCCGCTCCCCACACCTGCCCCGCATCGTATAAGAGAGGTTTTGAGCCACCACCCGCTGACCCTCACAGGAGATGGTGTGTGATATCAGTTCTTGAGTGTCCTTGCCTCTTTTTATAGCTAGTAAGAGGCAGAGCATGCACTTCAGATAGAACAGGAGGGGAGACAAAAAACAAGTCCGAAAGGGAGGGGACACAGCAAGGGGAAGGCATGACACTGACCAAGGTCAGGGCACAGAGTGGACTGGCCAGGGGACTCCTTGCCTGCCGGGTGACTCTCAGGAAGCCTGACCACATCCGGCCCCAGGAGTTCCCAGGCCCTGTGAGTTCAGAGACATCAAGAGAAAACTTCCTCAGAAGGCCCAAGGCAGCCCTCTGAAACAGCAGGAGGAAGACGGCTTCCTCTGGAACCTTCTCCCCAGGCTAAGTGACTCCGGACCAGTCCTCCCCCTCTCTGGACCTCCTGGTGTAGAGGGCAGGGGAGGTGGGGGGTGATGGCTCCAGGACCCTCCCAGACCTAAATTCTGTGCATCTGTGGGACTTCCTCACATAGGACCTGGCAGGAAGAGGAAGAGGGGTGAGAGTCTCTACCCTGCTCCCAAAGGAGCCCCCTCCTCTTCCCCTCTGTTGCGGTTCCCACTTCTATTTTTAGAACAGACCACAGGGAGCGCCTCAGCTCCACCAGCCCTACCACACCAGGTGACACACAGCAGCCCATTCATTCTGCTCCAGCAAGAGAGAAGTGCCAGGAATTTCTAGACAAGCCAGCCGACTAGACACCCTCGCCCCACACCATTCATGGGCCTGGTTTCTCACTATTTCCATTACAGCCCAGAGTGGTGACTTGTCTTTCCTACAAGTGAGTGAGCTGAGAGCATCTAAGACCATTTTTGCCCGCTCCACACCCCCAACCTAGCAGAATCTTCAAAAGTCACCAACTGTGCGCCCTTGGCCAAGTTCTTGCCTCCCTCTTGGTCTTGGTTTCTGTAAACCACCTTGCTCATCAATTGATCTCGGTAGAAGACAGGGGAGGAATTTTTTAGCTCTACCTTAGAAGAATCTATGGTTAACTCTAGTTACTCAACTTCTTCTCTTCTCTGCTTAAGGGTATGTGCTGCGTTGTGTTCCCAAAGTCTTCTGAGAGCTGATTTTAGGGCTCAGAACGCATTTTCCATTGAAAACGGAGTCATAAATCATGGTCAGTTCCGCAGGCAACTTTTCCCTTACTGTTCTTCCATGGAGGAGAAATGGTAGAAAACTACACTGCAATAACAGAATTAAAGTTGAAAGGAAAACCACTAATGTTTAAAAGACACCTTTTTAGAAAATTCATCTTGAGTAGTGCTGTCTGAGCAATAAAAGACAGATGTGAAAGGTGAAGACAAAGTCAATGCGGACTCCTGGGAAAGGGTCTGCAGCAGACTCCCGGCCACATGAGAAACGGAGGCACTGCACTTTGATGACCATAAATTCCACTTGAAAATTAGCCTGACACTGTAGACCAGTGCTAGCAAGGTCCAAGAGTGCATGTGAAGTTCAAATCGGAGTCCTGTGTGTGCCTGACCACCTGAGCAGGAAGGAAGGAGGCATGGGTGGGGGGGCTCCTTGCACTGGCCTCTCAGGGGGAGCCTGGAAGAGGCACCACTGGGTGGATGGAGGCAGGAGAGAGTTTAAGTTTGGGGGTCTGTGATGAGGACCCCTTCTGGTATAAGATGCATAGGCAAACCTGTATGTTATGAGTGCATGATGGATATTAACATGGTACAATAGGTCCACATATATGTTCTGATTTTAATGCAAACACAAAAACGTCTGCTTTCTTTCTTCCTTTAAATGTTATCACAGTCCTGAAGCTTCCTGCCCATCATCCCCTCTGGAATCCTGTACGGAACTGTTTCAAGGGATCAGGTAAGTGTCTAAAGACAGTGATAATGATGAAGGACCTGAACTAGTTTCTGTTGTAGATCAGGGTCTCAACCCTTTTGAAAGGGGTAGCTATACTATACTGATCCTTTTGTTATATCTGAATAGTTTGGAATCTGATGATTCCCGGGGAACACCAAAGTTCAACACCCTCATTTTTTCTTGGTAAGGAAATGTATGATCAGAGATGCAAAGCAAGTTACCCAAGGTCACTCAGTAAGTACCAGAAAAGTCAGTATTTGAGCCAAGAGCTTCAGAATTCTACTTTGGTTTTTCTCTGAGACAAGGGGCTCAGTGAGAGGGGTGCCCTAAAACATGGGGAAGAGAACCATAATGGCAGTTCTAATTAGGTTTCCTTTCCCTCTGAGGATACTCTGGGTCAGCATGGGATTATGGTACTATTCTTGACCCTGATGTGAACCTCACCAGATTGCTTCATAAACCAGTTGGAGATCCGGTCCTGCTCTGGTATCTGCAAAGCTGGGCCCGGCAACAGAAAAAGCTCCGCAAGAGAGTCCTCTGACCTGAGTTCTAGTCCTAGCTGTGACACTAACCTGTCCATGACCCTGGCCAGTTCTCTTTCCCTTTTTGATCCTATTTCCTTCTCTAGATTCTAGAAGGACCTAGAGATGGACTGAACTGCCCAACTGAATTCTACCATGTCTACTGCACACCTACTATGGGCCAGACAACAACAGTAAAAGGCCAAAATGTGGCCTCAGCTTGCTCCCAGGGAGCTTGTGATCTTGCAAGAGAGGTATCTATCTGCCTGATACTCCATCTTAGGATGAGCATCCTCTGAGATAGCACAGGAGAGGCAGTGGCTTCTGATGCAGGTCTGAGAAGGTGTCTCAGGGGAGGCACTAAGTCCCAAAAGTTGAGGATCACAATCTGCAGGGATGGCAATGACAGGCAGGCAGCACCCAGCAGAAGAAGCAAGCTATACATGAATGAGCACAAGGACTCTGGAGTAGAAGAGTGAGCCCACCTGGCCAGGCTGAGAAGCAAAGCAAGAGGGAAGCACAGCCAGGAGAACCTGGAGCTGCTTTATTCTGAATTCCATGGCCTCCCCAGTGACGCCTAAGCAGGAGTGTGACTGCCCAGTCGCCCCAGCCCTTCCTAGCTGGGATGGTCTGTGGTTGCAGGAAAGCGGCATTAGAACAGAATAATCAAAAGCCAGTGTTCTGGAGATGGGCGACCTGGGTTGCAATCTGAGCCACCCTCCAGCTGTGTGACCTTGGGCAAGTTTCTTAATTTCTCTAAGACTCAGAGTCTTCGTCTATAAACTGGGCATAATAGGAGTCAATGTGCAGCAGGATAATGAACCTCATAATACCGTAGTGAGGATTAAAAGAGACAATGTGCGTCAAAAGCTGGGCACGGTGCCTGGCTCACAGTGAGAGTGCTCGTCAAATTACCTAGTGTTATCATTCTACCCTTAAACCAAGGATCTGGGAACAATTGGGAGGATGGCAGGCGGCCCTCTTCAGAGACAGGGGTGGGAGAAGAAAGCCTAGACAGAACAGAGGGTAAGGCTGCGCTCTGCACCCTAAGACCTAAGAAGAGTAGCAAGATGACTGAGACAAGAACAACACTGTGAAGAAGTCTACCCACAGCAGACCAGCAGCCAGGGAGAGAGCCCAGAGAGCTGGAGGTCACCTGGAAAGAGCCAAGCTTATTGGAGAGAAGGGTCTGCCTCTTTGTGAGGAAAGCTAAAATTCAGACCATTTGACCTCCTGTCGCCCTAGGGTTGAGTCTTAAATCAGCCAATTAGCACAAAACCTGGCAGAGGGAGTTAGCAGGGGCAGAGCCTCCTGCCCTCAGCTGGGCTCAGGTCAAGGCCTCCATCTGGTGCTGAGGCTCAACCAGGCCTTTCTGCCTCTGGCAACCTTCCATTGCTGCCTGGGCCCCAACACTGTGTCTGCTGATCCTCTTGAATGCCCACTCAAAAGGGGAAGGGCCGTAACCCAATCATTCAGTGTCCCAAGAACCTGTCTTAGGAGCTCAGTCTTGCCTTTCACATATCAGACTTTATTCAGATCTCTTGGGAAAAGATCGATCTTTTCAGCCTGTGCCACCCTGCAGGGAAATGAATACTGGAAGCTGCTTCTTCAGTGAGTGGAGAATGAAGACTCTCATTGTATCTGTCCCCAATGCATCCCTTCTACAGCTAGATAGGCCCCAACTTCTGACACACAGGTAGGTGCCTCCTGCCTCCTCCTGGAAGAGGCAAATGGCTTCTCCTATTTGTATCCCTAAAACCAAACCCTTGCATCAAGAGAGATCAATCAATCAGGCTGAAGAACTGGTTCAATCTGAGTTTGAGGACCAGGTTGGTCTCTTGCCAGTCCTGTGACCTGAGAGAAATCATGTAACTTCTCAGAGCCTTGGGCTCTTTCATCCATAAAATAAGGCTGCCAAGAGGCCTAGGGGAGATAATGTCTGGGGACTCCAGCTGCCATCTCCAAATCTCATGCTCTCAGTGTGGGGAACCCTCCCACATTGCAAAATTGCCTACACCTCCACTTTTCAGAGCTCTCTTGGTGCCTGGGTACTGTGGGTGAAAAATGAGAGTTTTGGTAGCAGGATTTACAGAAAGAAATTAAACAATAAAATATACACAAATAAATGTCATTATTTCCAAAAGGTCCACGTTGTCCCAACTCCCAAAGGGCCCAAAGACCCAAGCATGATAGCTTGTAGGAGAGATGAGCATTTCAAAAGACCCAGAGCTTGAGACATAAGAAACCATGAACTGGGATCAGAGGGTGTGTGGGGAACTAAAAAGGTCACTTTGTATTCAAATTACACAGATGGCCTTTTCAACAATAAACAGTTGTGCTCCCATGTTCCCAGCTCCTGGGCCCAAGACACCAAACCAAGACAATTGGCCCATCAGGAAAGAGGCCATTGTATGCTTGTTAGCGTGATTAATGTAGTGGGGAGGGGCTGGCCATGTTTCCCGTGATTATGACTCTCATGCAATTTTGATAGCTTGTTCATCATCTTGAACGGCAGGGCTGGACTGGGATGCTGAAGAGTGGTGGCCACCAGGTCAGATTTCATCTTCTCGAGCCCATGGAGCCAAATTAATTGTTGCATCGATTTACCAGGCTGAGCAGAAGTGGCACTGTGGCTCACCACAGCAGTCGCTGGGCAGGCCAGTCGCACACGTCCACTCACTTCCCCACCCGGGGACCTTGATGGGATCACCTGCTCCACTCATCAGCTTGTTGGGACAAGCTGGGAGGAAAGTCCCAGCCTGGGGCTGGGTACCATGTTCAGAGTCTCCATTTCTCTGTGGCCAGACCTCCTGTCCTCTGCACCTGTCTGTTGGACAGAGGTGGGTCACCAGATCCACAAGCTTGCTGCCTTCCCAGACAGGCAATTCTCTCGTGCCTCACATTCCCCTTAATGTCATTTTGTGAGGGAATCAAATGAAATCAAAGTGCAGCTTGCTGTCTGTGCAGACCCAGCTGCTCAGCCGCTCAGATTCGGCCTGCGGGCCAAGCCCTGGCGGCCAGAGATGCTGAGTATCACTTGTCCCAATCCAGGCAGCGTCTGTCTCCCTTCTGGGCAGGGGAATTAGCCTGGTCACCAGCAGATCCATCCCATCCCCCGGCAGACTTCCGATTCAATATGTCTGATCATTCTTACATTGGGGAAAGCACACATGGAAGGTAAGGGACATATTCTCTTCCAGACCACCATTCTGGGGGTTCAGGTGGCCACAGCAGCTGTGCAAACTCACAAGAGCACAAGAATCTTCTCTAAAGACACTGACAAAACAGAGTACCTAAGGGCAGGGCTTCTCTGGCCTGAGTCATCTCTCCAGCCTCTTTTCCTATACAAACAGCTCTGGTCTTACAGATAATCTTTTCACATGAACTTTGTCCCTCAGACCTTGGCAGTTAGAAAAGTGTATGACAGCTGCCCAACCCTGTGCTCATGCAGGGGCTCCAGCAGGCAGCCAGTGGACTGGGAGCCCCTCACTGTCCCTCCATTGCGATAGGACAGTCTGTGACTGTCACTGAGCCACTCCCAGCCCTGAGTCCCTGACCCACAGGAGCTCTACAGAAAGCAAACTAAGCAGTTCCCAGAGCACTGGCTTTGTTTCCCATCAGACCTCTCAGTATAGGATGGAGGGATGCAGAGGCAACCCCTGCCAAGGCGTGGGGGCTGAGGACTTCCCCACCTCTAGGAATGCTCCCAGAATTCGGCCCCAGCCCCCAGCCCAGGCCTGGCCAGCAGGTGACTTTCTCACTCACCACTGAGATGACTGGAAGGTAAGGGCAGGTGGTGGAGCAGGGGTAGGGGGCAGGGAACCTTCTCTTCTCATCCCAGAGCCTAGCATTCACATACCCACCACTCCAGTCACCCTCTAGGATGAGCCATTACCCCTCACCTGGAGGTCCCTAATTGGTCCCATTCCCTCCTGGGCCCCACTCTCTACAATCTGACCTTGTAGAAATGTACCTGAGACTCTGACTCCCTTCCTCAGCGGCCTTCCACGGCTCCCCACAGTATCTAGAATTAGATCAACAAGTCCGGCAAAGCTGGCCCTTACCACCAGGGACAGCACACTGAGCTCCTTCCCACCACAGGACCCCTTCCAAGGCTGTCTGTCCCCCTAGAATACTCTCTCCCAAGTCCTGGGCCGGCTAACTCCTTCCCAAACATAGACTTCAGTTTATGAGCTATGTCCTTTCCCTTCCCTACCCCCACATAGAACAATCTAGATACAATGCCCTCTGGAGGCATCTGTTAAGTCCATGCACACATCCTCCCAGCTTGTGAGCACATGTGTGTTGCTTTTGGTTTAGTTAATGTTCACTCTACTCAGACTAGAATCTTGACGAGAGCAGAGGCCACATCCACCTGGTTCATCATATCCGCAGCTCCTGGCACAAGGGATGTGTCCCCAGATATCCAATGAACGAATGTGTGAATGCGTCCAGGTGAACATGAGTGCCTGGTGGAGACATCTTCCGGCAGCAGTGGGTCATGGTGTTTTCCATCAGGGCAACCTCTGCACCCTCTCCTGCTGCCCCAAGTGCCCCGACGCCATTTAGCCTCCTTCTCCTTGGAGGGGAGCAAGTGTCTGAGTCTTCTCCACCCAGGGCTTCCTGCTGCCAGTCTGCACAAGCTCCCAGGATCTCTCACACCACTGCTCCTGTTGCCAGTCCACACACACCCTCAGGGACTGCTCCCTTCAGATGACCCTAGGCCCACCATCTTGGTCCTCTGCTTTGGGTCCAGTTGAGGTGAGGTTACTGTGTGGTAGGGGATGCCCCAGAAAGGGTTAAGTTGCCAGAAGCAGAGTCCCGCCCTTGGGTTTGCTCAGCCAATCAGAGTCTGTCCTGATGAGGTAAAGCTTCTATCCTGGGTAGCATTGGTGGAGTTGACTGGCCCCATCTCCTGCTGGAGAGAGCCGTAAGGGTGGAGTTTCTGTGGAACCAGACAGAACTGGAATTAGCTTGCAGTCTACTCTCCCTGGCTCCACGACCTGCCTCCGGTCCTTTCTAAGGCTTTCAGATGGTCCCCAGCATCTCAGAGGCCCAGCATCTCAGAGACCTGTCTCTAGCTGCCCCAGAGGAGATACCACACCTCAGCATCCCATATGGGAGAAGTTTGGCAGCCAGAGCAGACCCACGAAGCCTCAGTGTCCCTGCCTGGGTCCTGAAATCCAACAGGTGGCTATCAGAAGTGGCATGGAGCAGTAGTCACAAGTGCTCAGAGCACCAGCATCAACTTCAATAACCAAGGACACCAGATGAATCTTCCTAATCAGACCCACTTACAAAATAAGCGACGAGAATGGCCACAGCAGCTGGTTCACAGAGGTCTTCTTGCAGGCTACTTTGCCCAGTACATTATGAGCTTAATCCTCATAAGGACCTTGTTAGCCAGCCATTTTACTGATGAAAAACTGAGTCTCAGAGAGGCTAGGTGACTGCCTGCGGTCATGTTATTTTAGAGTATCTGTTGTGTGTGTGCCTTATCTGTCTCTGCCACTAAACTGTGATCTCTCATACAAAAGAGTATGAGAGATTCCTGTGTGCAGTCCCAACATGGAGCTCAGGGCCCAACCAAGGACAGGGCCAGTCTGTGCTGCCCTGTACCATTCTCGTCACCCTCTGAGGGCTTGGGCAAGTCTACTCTGCTTCATAAGACTCTGGGAGCCCAGCCCAGCACCATGCTCATGGGACTTGAGGAAGGCTCAATGCACAGACCATCAATACACAGCCAAGAATCCCCCTGGACCACTCAAACCTGCAGGAATGGTGTTTAATGCTCAGGTCACCATTCTGATGCCCTCGTCACCTCTCCCCAATTAGAAGAATTCCATAAGGACAGGGACCAGGTTCACCTCTGTGACCCCAAGGGACCTAAACCAGTGTCAGGCACAGAGAACACATTCATTGTGCATATTTGAATAGCTAAAATAATACATAACTGCCTTTCCACACCAGCCTAGGACCTCACTGGCCACAGTGGGGAGCAGCTCTGAGCTGATGGAGATGAGAAGCGCCATAGCAATGCTGGGGACAGTGCGGAGAGCTCCATGTGAGTTTCGCAGGCAGAAGAAAGGTGGATACCCTCCAGGGCAGGTGATAGGCAAGGGAGGGGCAGAGTTTCCCAGAGAAAAGAGGGGTGTTGAGCAGGAAAAGGGAGCTGGGACAGGAGAAGAGCCATCCCCACCTATGGCTGTCAGCAAAGAGGGAGCAGGAGAAAAGCAAGAGTTCCCAGACAAGGGATGCTGAACAGCTGCTGCCTGCCTCAGTGGCCCATCCTGCCACAGCTGGGACCCTGCACTGACAGGGCACACGCACATCAGGCATGGCCCAGAAAGCTGTTCCTGTCCCTCTACCTGCAAGAGGAGATCAGGTCTGGCCCCTAAAGCTACAGGTTTCACAGAAACTCAATCAGAAGCTGGAAGTGGAAGTAAGCAGGGGTCTCTCCTATTCTTTGAGTCCATCTTCCTCCATTTCCCCGTCCTTCTCAACAAGCATCCGTGTCATTTTCAGGGCAAATCGCACTTAATTCAGTTGGAGAATTTTGGAAGGAAGATCTTTACCATCCTAGAGATGTTTGAAGAATCCCCCATTGTAAGGGGCAGGGCCTAAGGGCTGGGAAGGGGCAGCACTGGGATTTAGGGAGTTGCCTCAGGAAGAACTGCTTTTCCCCAGAGGCATCTGAATGGGGCTGGTGCTTAGCAGCAGAAGGTGGTAGGGGAGGAGTGAGAGGCAGTCTGGGCGGGACTCCAGGTGTCAGTCATGCAGGACCTTGGGGACAGGGTGCAGCCCAGCCCTTGAGAAGGAAGTTTAGGGTCACCCTGAGACGGAGTACAATATCCAGCCGGCCCCAGTCTCTAAGGTCGTTAAAGCCTTCCTGGACTGAATTGGGCTGCAGAGAATTGCGTTTACTGGAACTCCTCTCAGGAAGCCTTCCGTAAGTGACTAGAAGGAATAAGTCACTAAGACTCTGAGTATGGTAGAAGCCGGGATGGGAAAAGCTGGTTCCACAACTGCCTTGTATGGAGGGTGGGCTGGGGGAGCAAGAGTCTGGGGCAGGGCCCCTGTCTCGGAAGTTCTGGGGATGTCCCAGCAGCCAGGTACCTCCACCCCACTTTCTCCTGCCACCATCTCCAGCTAGTGTGACAAGTATTCAAACAGCTGCCTGTACAGGAGGCCCATGGATCTGGGTGGGGCCCTGAGGCCAGTCCCTGGGGCCCTTCCGGGGTCAATCACCAAGCTGCAGCCCTGCGGGGGCCCAACTATCTCAGACATAGCCAGCCTTTGGGTTCAGATGACCCTGGAGCCCACAGATGGAGAGCATCTCCAAAATGCACTGGGAGGCTATTGCAGACATGCCAACTCTAAAGCTTAGTCTCAAAGACCGCTTCCTCCAGAACAGAGGAACTAAGCCCAAAGGAAAGAAAACAGGGGCACATTCAGACATTTAGCACCCCAGGGGCTGCCCCAGTGAAGGGGATCAGACTAGACACTGATTATGGCCAACCCCAGCTCAGCGGGGCAAGGCAGCCTGTAGCCACGGACAGGTGTCTTCTCAGAAGAGGAGGCTGCCTGGGGAGGGGACACTACTGCTCTTCCCAGAACTCTGGTTGAGTGAGCCCCTACTGCATACCGGGCACTATGCTATGAACTGTGCAAGCAACATCTCCTTTAACTTCCCATGACCCTTTAGGGAAAGAATTATTGTCCCCAGATTACTGGTGGGGACATAAAGTACAGAGCATTAGAGTGACTTGCCCAGGGTCACCCCACCAGTCATTGGCGGAGTGTGATAGGAGATCTACCGTCTTTCTGTCTTTCTGCTGTCCTCCCTCCCTGGCCCCTGGTCAGTGTGAAACAGGACAACTCTCAAGTCTGAGGTGATATGACTCTCAGGTTCTTAGTCCCTTTGTGAACAGCTGGGAAGCTTTTGTCCACCATGGACAGGAGAGGCTGCCAGCCACCTCCTCCCAGCCTCCCACCCGCTGCCCCCTCCACAAGCCTGGGTGCATGACCCCACAGGCTCAAACACATCGAACAGCAATGCAGCCGGCAAGTTCACAGCTGCAGCTCTCTCTCATTTCTTCTCTTCCCCAGACCCATAAGCAAGCACCTCGGCAACTTTTGCAGGCAACCACACCAAATTCCAAATGGCCAGCACACTTAGTAAGAGAAAGGATCTGAAAAACTTAAAAGTGAGGGCACAGAACTGTGCCTTATGGCGGCACCGAGGTGTCAAAGGTCCAGCTTCCATCACATCCCTCCCCTGGCCCACATCAGCTTCCACTGGCAGTCTCTAATCTTCCCTGACACTCCAGCTGGCCAGTCCCCAGCAGTCCAAATTCAGCAGCACTTGGCTCTGGCCTGCATGGAACTACAACAGGTTCTGCCGCAAACAACCCTGCCATTATGTCCACCTTGGGCCAGTGTTAAACACCAGTGCGCTGCCCCTAGGCACAGCCTACCCAATGGCAAAGAGGCCCGCCTGCCAGGCAGCAGCAGGGAAGCCAGGCCAAATTAAACCTTGCCACCGGCGAACCGCGCAGCAGAGCTGCGAATTGATGGGTCATGCTCAATTTGGCTCCTTCACTGTACCCAAGCAATGTCAAATCCACTTGACAGACCCAAAGCAAAGACCAAGGGGCAGACCTTCCAGGGCGGGTACCTTGCCAGGCTTGGTGCCCAGATCCAGTGCCAAGTTCAGGCTGGCCCCCAGCTCAAGGCAGAGGCTCAAGGACCAGGCTGGCAGAGGGGAAGCGAGGCGGCCAGGGCCAGGGCCGCAGCGGCTGGCGAGGCCCTTACCTTCCTCCCCGGGGGCGACGCTGCCAGCTGTTGCTGCTTCGCGATGTTCTCCGCCAGGCACCAGCACACTCTCTTCTTCTGCTCCTGCGAGTGCGCCTCCAAAGTGAATAAGCACTCTGCCTTCTGACGTCAGGGAAAACAGAGAGAGGGATGGTCAGGCTGCTCCCTGGCTCGAGGGGCTCCCAGGCCCCAGCCCATCCCTGGGCTCCAGAGGGCGAGGCTGCAACAGGAAAGGGAGGCTGCTAACAGCACAAATGCACACTAATCCCAGGTGATATCAAGGCAAGGTAACAGTTCTGGGCCAACTGGAGAGCTATAGGCCCTGGTTGGGTTGGGGGAGGAGGCCATGGCCTCCAATACAGTGGAGGACTGTGGAGAGCTGCAGGGTAGAGACAGTGAGATCACCCCAGGGGCAGGCAGCACAAGGCAGCAGCTGGGGAACCCCCAGGGAATCCGAAGGGCTGAGGTCTCAGGCTGCGGCTCTGTGGAGCCAGGGCCTCCCCACCCCATCTCCGATAACCCCTCTCTCTCACAGCACACTCCTCTATCACAAGGTCAAGGTCAGATGGATGGGATGGATGCCCCAACAGAACCAAACGGCAAATCAAGCCCCTTTGAAAAGTGGTAGAATGGCAGTCCCATGCTCCCCTGCAGCCCCACCACTGCTTGGCACATGAGCTGGGTCTCATCCATGACTATTCAACCCACAGAGGGTAGTGCCACTTTTGGCACAGCTGTCCCAGCAGCCTATAAAATACTTCCAGGAAGCCCCTTTTCACCTGGGTCCAGCACAGCGTGGGCAAGTATTGACTTCAGTCAGCCCTGGCTTCCCCGGGGGAAATTTCAGGATGAGCTCAAACCCAGGATAGCTTTGGCACACGCACAGGCAGACTGAACCCTGAAGCATTCAGAGCATGCATGGGCCAGGGTGGGGCAGGAGCCCAGATTGCCACCCGCCACCAATCAGGCAGGCACTGTGATCAGGTCATGAGAACTCCAATTCCACCAGAACTTGGTTGTAACCCCAAAATGCCACAGTGAAGTAAACTCAGCCCAGGAAGCTAATGGCATGACCTGGAGGGCCTAGAACAGAGAAGAAGACTATTTCTACCCAGTCCTTCCTCATGGGATTTGAATCCTAACTTTGTCACTTCCTAGCTATCAGCCTCAGGAAAATTAGGAGCTTTCTGTAAAATGGGACTAATAATGATGTCACCTACATCCATGCCCAAGCTATTGGTAGAACAAGCAATGAGGACAGACTCAGGTCTCAACATGCAAAAGGTATAGCTATTGCCGGGTGCGGTGACACAGGCCTGTAATCCCAGCCGTTTGGGAGGCTGAGGTAGGAGGATCCCAAGTTCAAAGCCAGCCTAAGCAACTTAGCAAGGGCCTAAGCAACTTAGTGAGAGACTGTCTCAAAAGAAAAAATAAAAAGGGCTGGGGATGTGGCTCAGGGGTTAAACACTCCTGGGTTCAGTTCCTGGTACTAAAAATAAAAAAAAAAAAGGCTATTGCTATTCTTATAGTTTTTAATAATTTATTCATTTAGTAGATATTTATTGAGCACCCAATGTGTGTCAGGGGGACTCTGGTAAGCACTTGCGATAAAGATGCAAATAAGACAGACTAAGCTTTTGCTCTCAGGTGGAGGGGGTGCAGAGATGATAAAGTAAATAAATGATAATTGAAAAATGGCAAAAATGTCACAAAGGTTGTACTCGAGCTGGGTGGTCAGAGAAGGCCTCTAAGAAAGGCTGAACCTGAGCTAAGGCCTGAAAGCTAAGAAGGAAGCCAACAAGGAAAGTGGTTGGAAATTTTGTTCTGGATAGAAGGGACAGAAAATGCAAAGACCCTCTTCCAACAGCACATTTGGGGACTTTTTCTACCCTACATCCAATCCAACTCACAGGATGCCACCCTTCAGGGTGGGGGTCACCTCCCACCCTTGTCCCCAGGATGCCAGCCATTCCTCTGCCATGGAAAAGTACTTGGAAGCTGATCTTTCTAAAACACAGAGAAGAGAGAGAAAGAACCTGCTGGCCAGCCTCTGAAAGCCAGGACAGGCAGGCAGTGGTGAGCCCAGGCAATCCTGGGCTTCTGCTGAACCACAGATTTTCTCCCTTTCCCACAATCCCCCTGCCCACTGCAGGGGAAGGGGCAAGGCACACCCAGAAAAAAGACCAAGATTCCCCAGGAGGAGGTCCATGGGGCAGGCACTGACCAAAGAGGCAGGTCTCTTCCAAGTTGGGAAGGCCTCCACTCCACAAAGCTGCTTTCACCAGCCATGTGGGCTTCAGCAAATTCCTTCTTCTCCTTCAGACTCAGTGCCCTCTTCTCTTTCTGTTCTGAAGCAGGACTTCTGCTTTAATAATATGCCCTTTTATCTAATTATCAATTTTAAAAAGCACTTTGCCATCCATGGTCTTGTTTTGATCTTGGCAATTTCATAAAGAGACAGAAGGCATGAGTTGTTATTCCTATTAGATGGAAGGGGGAAATGGAGATTCAGAGTGGCTTCCCTGAGTCTCGTGGCCCAGGAGCTGCAGAGGGAAGAACCCAAGCCTTAGAGAACTACTTGCTAAGATTTCAACTCCAAAACCTGGGGAGGCCTCACCACCTGGCAAGGTTGCCATGCCCTTGACTGGCAGGACTGTTTTCTCCTGCAGGCAGGGCCAGAGGGAACCAGAGTGTCAAGCCATCAGAAGAAACTCGAAGCCAGTGGGTCTCACAGCAGGAGCACTGTTCACCAGTAGCTTTTGTATCACTGTCGGCTGCTCCAAGCTCCCTACAAAAGTACAAAAAAGCCTCCCCAAGCTGTGAGGGCCTCTCAGACAACTCCCTCCCACCTCCCCGCCCCCACAGTATGAAGCACCCTCCCAGAGGTGCCTCAATACTTCTTCCGATCATCTTCTAACGTAGCAGCTGTGATTATTCTCTTTTATTGATAACCACAAGAACCACCCCTTTGCAAAGCCATGTAGCTCCCCTTGGAATGGAAACCAGATGATTTATAATGATTAAATGGGATGCAATTAGACTCTGCAGCCAAAGCACTTAGCCAAGCACCTCCTCTGGAATCTTCTTTGGAAGTCATGTCTCCCCACCTGGGATGGCCACTACATTGCCTGTCTCAGCAGCAATGTAAGAGTGGAAACCTCTGTGATGCTAGAGGAGCCCAGAAGGCTTTCTAAGTACCAAAGGCTTACACCCAGGCCTGGCTGTCAGATGGGCAAATGTTCTGGGGAGACCAAGCTCTGCAGACTGGCCTGGTCAAGAGAAAGAGCAAAGAGCCAGCTCCCTCCAGGGAAGCTGAAGTCCCATCTCCTGAAATCTGCAATTGGGGTCCTCATTGCCTGTCTGCCTACCCTCACGTGTGAACCATCTCTCTTAAACAGTGTGTGCTCCAAGTGACCCAACTTGTTGGTTTCAACACTGACTTGATCTATATGCCCTCAATACCAGGCACCAGGGCCAAGGCCATGGGCCACCCCAAAGGCATCCTCGCATAATCCACAAAACCCAAGGTGGTCAAACAAATGTAGAACTCCTCTATCAGCACAAACCCTGAGCAAACAGCACTTGGCCCGGAACCCTTCACTTAAATAGGGCCATCCTTAAGTCCAACCCTTTCACTTAAATAGGGCCATCCTTAAGTCCAACCAGACACCCAGCTCCTCGTGGCTTCTCTGAAACCCCCATCTTGCTTAACTACCTTGCTCCTCCTGCATTAATTTTTTCTTTTTTCTTTCTTTTTTTTTTTTTTTTTTTTTTTTTGGTATCAGGAATAGAACCCAGCAGTGTTTAACAACTGGGCCATAGCCCCAACTCTTTATTTTTTTTTCTTTTGAGACAGGGTCTCACTAAGTTATTCAGGGCCTCGCTAAGCTGCTGAGGCTGGCTTTGAACTTGTGATTCTCCTGCATCAGCCTCCCAAGTAGCTGGGATTACAGGCGTGCACCACCACACCTGGCAAATTCGGTTTTGTAAAAATCAAAACCTCTTCATCTATGACTGAAGCTTGTTCGCTTGCTTTGATGAGCTTGTTCTCATGGAATTCAGTTCTCCTGACCATGCATGTGTGGGGAGGTGGAAAGTCACAGCTGTTGCCATTCTTCAGATGAGACGACTAAGGCTCAGAGGGATCAAGTCAGTCTTCTGAATTCTTCTGAGCCCCTGATCTTGTCCTACCTAGGATTTGTGTACTATGAACATGCATCACAAAGAATGTGAGATATGTGAGCTTTCTTTTCAAAAGATCAATAAATCATTTACCCTCCATTACCTAATGGAGGGTAAATGAATACGCAAAGCCCTTCCTCTCGCAGTGAAGCTGACAACAGCAGCAGCTGCCATTCACTGTGCCTCCCTCGGTGCCAGGCTCGGTGCTAAGTGCTTTGGATACAGTGTTTCACTGAATCTCATTCAATCATTACAACAACCCTGCAAAGCAGGCCTTATGTCAGAGAGGAGCACAGAACTTGCCCCAGATCACTCAGGAAAAAGAAGAGTCAAATATTGAATCTAGGTCCTCCCAAGCCCAAAGCCTTCAATTAATGGAGCCAGCATTAGATTCTAAAGATAGAAGGATCCCTGTCCAACATGACCACCGATCCAATCCCCCCTCTGCTCCCAAACCAGTCATGGGCTGCATCTGTCGCATGGATTTAAGATGCTGAGGGACACCTGTCCAGGGAACTAGAGACCCAGGGCCAAGGAGTGCTTATGGCGACCCTACCCTGGACCTGGAACCTAGGGAACAATCAGACCTGCTCCACCCAGACAGTGGAGCTCTCTTAACACAGAGGAAACACCTCTCTGAACCCTAACTCATCCCCCTGGCTCCTGCTTAGGGTGCCACTTGCAAGTCTAACAATGAAGAGGAACCGCTTGGTGGAAGTTCCAATTAAGATGTAAGTCTGAGGCCCTCCAGAGTCCAAAGCCACCCGTGTCAAGACTATCTGAGGCTACAGAGCAAGCAGGTGTCTTTTCTTCCTAGAGTTAGACTTGCCTTTCACAAATAGCAACCCCTTAGGAGAAGAGAGACTCCAGCTGCCTGGAAGGTGCAATCTCCCAGTCCCCCTTGTGAGATCACCTGGCACTTCACTGAAATAAAAGGCTCCAAATCAATATCCCTTCGGCAATCTTTAGAGGGCTAGGAAATCACCCAATGCAGCAGAGGTGCTTTTCTCTGGGAAAAGCAAACTTAGCCTGGCAGGAAGCTCTCTTGGCATTAAAAGTCCTGGAGCCTCATTTTAGAAACTGCTGGACAGAATCAGAATCCAGAGTAGCAGTGCTGGAGTAGCCCAGCCCGGCTCGTGGCTTCTCCTGTCTGCACCCTGCACGCTTGGCTCTGTGATTCCACTGGCCACTCCCTCTGCCCCAGTGGGGATGTGGCTGACCCAGGGGAGGATATCCAATGCCCTCAGGTCTGCATTCCAGGCCACTGAGTTCCTAGTTCCTTCTGGGGAGGGTATATTCCTCTTGGCCAGCTCATAGACTGTGCCCCACCCCCAGGGTATGAACAGTGTAGACTCTTCCACCAGTGTAGACAGCTTCCCAGGACTGTTGGGTGAGGCACACTTAAGTGAAGTCAGGGGGCAGGAGTAAGCCTTGCTTAGAACAGATGCCACCCTGCCTACATGTTAGCAGAGACACAAGGTTGGGAATCAAAAATTCACTGAAAATTCAAAAAAGCTTGTATGGTTCAGTGGCTCTCGATTTTTTTTTTTTTTTTTAATCACCAAGGACCTCTTTGGTGGTTTCATGGTATTTTATCCACCAAATTATTTCAGGCAACAAAAGGCATGGGCATGCCTGTGTAAGCTTCTGATGAGACGAGATAACCATGAACATCAATCTCACCCAGCGGGTGCCAATCCAGCCCAAACACAGACACTTAATATTGGCTTTAGCCTGCATTATCTGGCCCAGGGAATGGTACAATTACCTTCGGGCCTTTAGAAACACTGACAAGACCCTGTAGGAGTGGGGGGTGTGGGTGTTACTTCCTGGAAAAAGAGGATAAAAAAGACAGGCGCAGGAGTCAGGGCAATCTCTAGAGGAAGGGCTACTAAATAAATAAACAGGGTGACGCACAGCTGTTGGGCTGCGCCCTCATTGTGGGTTCAGAGCAGATCTCCTGAGCGCCATCTTGTCCACTGCTCTTTCCCACAAGGTAAGGGATCGTGACATTGTGCTGTTCTTGTTCTGCAGAGCAAGAAGGAGGCCCTTCTGGACTTGCCCTGGAGCACTGCAGGAGCCGTGTGGAGGCCCGCATAGGAACCCTCCTCCCCTCCAGAGCCCAGCCAGCATCCTCCCTCAAGCACCAGGTCACAGATCATTCTCTTCAAGTTCAGAGAGAGGGACTCACCTCTGCTAGATACAGCACACAGAATTTCAAGTCCTCTGAAGAACCTTTGCGGGGACAAAAAGTAAGACTGGTGTTAGAACTGACTAAAGAGTCTCAGTGGTTTGCGGGGTCACAGCCAGCTGTCTTGCCCAGGAGGCTGAACATGCTGCTTCCTGGGGGAAAAAAGGGAGAAAGAGAGGCAGGCACAGAGAGCAGGGCAGTTTCTGGAGCAAAGCCCATTAATTAACTAACCAGGTTGAGGTGGTTGTGAGATGCATCTCGAGGAGAGGCACCCAGGAGCACTCTTGGCTTCAAACAGCCAGGCCCAAGAAGCTGTTGTCCACCCGGGTGGCCTCCCCTCCTTTCTAGGATCCTGCTATGAGGGGCTTGGAGGCAGCAAACATCTGGGTTTTCCTTTAAACACTCCAATTGCTTTGGCCCTGCGAACATCTGGGTTTTCCTTTAAACACTCCAATTGCTTTGGCCCTTTTGAAATTCAACAAAGAGCCATTTGGGTCCTGGCAGGGAGGAACTTGTTTCCCACCAAGAAAAGCATGGGCCAAAGAAGGGAAGTCCCCAGTCATGGGCTTTCTGACCAGGTTTCCTGGTATTTTTTCTGGAGCCTCCTCACTCTTGGGCAAGGATCCCCAAATCAACCATTCACCAACCTCTGCACCTGCCAAGTGCTGGGAGGGACCGTTGGGCATTCCCTCCCCCTCCAGCAGAGGAGCAAAGGCACAAGCCCAGGGGCCCAGAGCTGACCCCCAGCTGTGGACAAGGGCTTCCTGGAGGAGGATCTTTCTGAGCTAGAGCTCAAGATGTGACGAGAGGGCACTCTACTCTGGGAGGTGGGGACAGCTTGAGCAAGGGTGTGGAGATGGAGAAGGACACGTCAGCTCGAGGAACCAGGAGTGGGAGGGGAAGCTCTGCTGCCTCCTCCAGGACACCCGCCCTGACCACTGGGCCACTCCTTAGGACCTGGCAACACTCCCCCGTTAGGGCACTTGTGTGAACGAACATAGGCCCAGGCTGGTTGGAAATTCCCTGCATTTTAAGCACTCGCCCTCAATGGCAGGCTTTTGAGGGAAGCAACAATACGGCATGTGTAACAGAACACTTAAGCACCACAGATCTTTGGAGTATTATAGTGCTGTGTGCCAAAGGCTGCTTCCAATGCTTTCCATGCATCAGCTCAAGAGCCGGGGGCGGCTCGGCGGCAGAGTGCTTGCCTGCTATGTATCAGCTCACCCCTCATAATGACCCTGTAAGGCAGGGCACTCTGCGTTTATGGCTCCTGTGAGAACACAGAGGCCCAGAGAGACAAAGTAATTCACCCAGGTGGCCAGGGGGAGAGCTGAGATTCTGACTCAGCACCTGGCCCACAGCCCACCTCTCTGGGCCTACCTCCCAAATGCTGGGCACAAAGCAGAGCCTTCAACACATACTTAAAGCAAAGACTTTGTCAAAGAAACCAAAATTTGTCACAAAGAAAAAGCAGCAAGGTAAAAATAGAAACTGTGGGTCAAGCCAACTCTAAGCAAAGCAGAGAGCGGGACCCTGGGGTGGGTGAAGGCCAGGGCCCCTCCAAACAGGAATATGGGCAGTTTCCTGGACCAAAATCTCCCGAGAGCCAGATAAAAACAGCCCCTAAATAAATGGGGGGCAACTTCAGACTAAAACTAAATCTGACTTCTCCCCACTGGAGATGGGCTGGGGAAGGAGGCAGCCTGGCCCAAGAAATCCATCATGTTGAAGAAAACTAATCCCTAAGCTTCTGCTGGTTCCT
Source organism: Aplodontia rufa (assembly GCA_004027875.1). NCBI lineage: Eukaryota > Metazoa > Chordata > Mammalia > Rodentia > Aplodontiidae > Aplodontia > Aplodontia rufa. The sequence goes on along the minus strand of PVKS010004472.1, from coordinate 26,119 downwards.
TATGTTGAGGGGATTGGTGGAAACAAAAGGAGGTGCTTTTTTCCTTTTAAGAAAACATGTTGGGACATCTCTGACTTTCCAGAAGCAGACCCTAGTGCCAAGGGAGAGCCAAAGAGATCTATGGAGGAAAATGATAGAAATGTGGGGTTCAGACACCAGCAGTGAGGACACCAGGCTCTACAAGGAAGAGCAGGGCCCAGGAGATAAAAGCCTAGGGGAGCGGGAGCCAAGGCTGGGGACCACCCCAGGACAGGTCGCCTTATGGGCTTTGCTGAGGCACCACCCCTGCCTGCCCTGACCTCGCTACATTATTGCAAACAGTTTGCTGGGATCTACTCTGCGTCCCAGCCGGGTGCTGGCAGCACTGGGACAGGAGGACGGAATGGGGGCGGCATGTGGTGTGATTCAGAGCCTCCAAATAAGAACAGGCCACAGGAGCCAAGGGTGCCAGGGCAGGGCTAAGGCTCTGGAAAAGCAGGGACTAGGGCTGACCCAGATGACCCAGAAAGGAGCCTCGGGGCTACTGTTCAGATCTGGAATGTCCCCAAATGTCAGAAGCTTGGTCCCCGTACAGCAAGGGTCAGAGTGGGGCTTTAAGACAGTGATTGGATCAATGGTGGGTTAATCCACTGACAGTTTAATGGACTACTAGGAGGTGGGACCTAGCCTGAGGAAGTAGGTCACATTGAGGGTGTGCCCTGGAAGGGTTCATCTTCTCCCCAATCCCTTCCTCTCTCCCTGCCTGGCTGCCACCATCTGAGCAGCTTCCCTTTGCCATGCCCTTCTGCCATGATGCTCTGCCTCAGCTCAGTCCCAGAGCAATGGAGTCGCCAACCAAGGAGTAAATCCTCTGAAACCTTGAGCCAAAGTAAATCCTTCTTCCTCTGAGATGTTCTCATCAGGTATTTTGGTCGCAGCAACAAAAAGCTAACATACTCTGCCCTCCTGGAATAGTTTGAGCAGGGCTAGTGTAGAAAACAGACACTGAGACAAAACGGGACATTAACATAAAAAGGGACACATGCATTGAGGTTTTCCTTGAAACACTAAAACAGCCACCACCACTTTGCAACTCAACAGGGAGCCATTAACAGTTCCAGAGTGGACCTCAATCCCACCAAGGAATGTGCACAGACTGTGCCAGACGGATCTCTAATCATGGCTGGGCAGAGCCCAGAGAGGATTCCTAGACCAGGTCTGACCCTCAGTTATTTTCCCAGAGACCCTTCATGCTGGGTCTGAATTGCAACTCGGCCATTCACCGAATCCTCTCCACCCTCTGAAGAGGGCCAGGAGGGCTGTTGTCTCCTTGCCAGATACAAAGACCGAAGCCCGGGGAGGAGAAAAAACATGAGCAAGTTGCAGAGCTCAGATTGGAACCCAGGTGGCCGCCTCCAAAGCCTGTGTTCCTGACTGCTGCGTCTCACTTCTGCCCTGCCACAGCTTACTCATCTGTCAATCTACCAGGCTATGTGCTCCAGAGTGGGATATGCCTCCTCCTCTACTACGGCCCCAGTAGCCAGCACCAGGGTGGACTCTGAGAACAGCTCAGCAAAACTCAATGGAGATTTAACTCCAAGTAGTCCAGCAGCTGGGACCTAAGCCGCTGAGTTCCCAATTGGGAACCTGGCTCCCCAAAGTGGCTGGAGAGCCTATGAGTCAGGTGAACGTTTCTAGGCCACATCTAAGAGACCAGGGCAGGCCAGGAAGACACTCTGTGGGCGTGATGCCGGCCGCCCAGGAGACAGAAACACAAAGAGCAGCAAAACCAGAGGGCAGCAAAGGCAGGAAGAGACCACAATGGGCCCCTGGTGACCGGAGATGTCCCAATTGTTAGCTCCAGCTTTCTGCCTGTTCCCATTCCACTGCCACTCAGGCCTGTTGGAGCTTGGGGGAAGCTGGGCAGGAGGAGGCAGGCAGAATCGCAGAGGCCATAAGCTGGGAGCCACAGGGGACTGGGAAGCCCCAGCTCCCACGCTGCAGCAGTACTTCTGGTCTCGTTGCCGGATCCACTTGCCCCCCCAACACACATTCCCACGCACCCATGACACCCCATGCCTTGTGCTGGGCCCTGGGAGTGTGACTGGCTGGCAGAGGTAAGAGCTCCTTGGACAAGTCACAAAGGAGTCCTTGGTCCCTAGGGTGGGATGGATTCTCCCCTGACAGCCCCAGCCTGCCAGAAAGGCTGGATGCACCCTTCATTACCATCTTTTTTGCCCCAAATTGAACTGCATATATATTGATTTGAAAGAGACAACAAGAAACTTAGGGGTCTCAGGGGGTAAGCAATGTTAATCAGAGACCTTTCTACCACCAGAGGCTCTAGCTGAGGCCCCAAACATGTTCACTTAGGTTCTTGCCACAACTCTGGTCAGGAAGGCAGGAAATGGGGCGCCAGGACTCAGAACATCAGGTCCTACAGCTCCAAGTCTGACAGAAGCGGAAGGGGGCGCTGGACTCCGGTGGAACTCTGGACCCAGCTCCGGGAAGTGGGGGGAGGTAGCAGCACTCAAGGGCTCCACTGCTGCCTGGAAAGAAGCCTAAGCACTGGGACGTGCACCTTCAGTGTGAGCGTCACTCAGTCATCTCCTTCATTCTCAACCATCCTCACGTTCCCCAGAGTCTGCCATAAACCATGTCTGGCCTGGGGTCTGCCCAACAAATCCAGGGCAGGTACTTCCTCTCCTGTGCAAACCCAGCAGTTTCTGATGTCCCTGGTCATCTCTCCTGAGGCATGCATGCTGCCTTGGCCACTCTTGAAGTGGTCTCCAGCTCAAGGAAGCCACACGTGCACAAGACTCTTGCTCACGCACAGCTCAGCATCTGGAAAGCTCCCCCGCAACACCACCAGGCCCCCACCACCCACCTTGACCGTGAGGATCCTGTGAATGAGGAAGCTTGCCCTACCTCTAATTTCAAGTCTTGCGCCTGAGGCAGGAGGGGGAAAACCAACCAACTCCCAGTCCAGGTCCCCCATGGGGTGGAGACAGGACAGTATAGGCACTGTCTCGTTTCTCCCAGCAACCCTGGGTTCCATCCAAGGGTGTCAGCTGGAAGGGAACACAAAAGTCAGGCCCAACCCTTCTTTCACAGTCAGAGAAAATGATTACAGAAATGAGAAGAGGCTGGCTGAAGTCACATAGCACATCAGTAGCAAAGCCAATCCCAGACCCAAACCCCCAGCTACTGCCATCAGCATTTCCAAAGCCGCCTTCTGCCCACCCAGACTGCCACCCAAAGTGAAGCCAGTAAGAGCCTCTTCTTTTCCCTCCCTCCTTTTACAAGAAGCTGAACAGACAAGGGGCCTAGGCTCATGGTCCCAGACCTACTAAATGCACAGCAGAGTTGGGGTTCAGTTCTTACTGAGCTCTGCCTTCACAGAGCACCTCAGATTTGGCTGACTCTACATTGCCTGAGTTGTGGGCAGGGAAGGGCAGTAGAGAAGGGATGGTCCCATGAGTGCACATGTGGACATGTGGACCGGTGCAGGGGAAGCTGTGGGAAAGGGAGCAGGGGAGGGGCAAGGGAGCAGCAGGGCGGCCAAGGGCAGAGTCCGCTGGGGGGCACAGGGGAGTGCCCTGGAATGACAGTGCCAGCCCTGAAGTGGCTCAGAGGACAGCACCCCCCCCATCCCCCTTGGTCAGGCAGAGGCAGCCTGCTCAGAAGGAGGGGCAGTGAGGTGACTTGCTTGTCTTTTCAGTGGCAGCCCTGGTCAGTGGGAGCCAGAGAGGAATCGTTGTAAGTGATTTCCCACGGGGAGGCGAGCGTGGAGGTGGTCACAGGGACCAACCAGGTTCCCAAGGAGGAAGACCAGCCAGGGCACCAAGTGCACAGGATGGGTCTGCGAGTAGTCAGGAAGTTTCCCTGGAGCAAAACCCGCCAAAACAGAATTCTTTCTCTGGGTAATATTTTCCTCCCTGCCCCTGTCGCCCATGCTCAAACAGGTCTGTTGTTGTTTTCATAATCCAGGAGAGGAAATTGAGCCCCTTTCAGCGGAGACCTCAGGCGCCAAACCAAACCACAGGACAGATACTCCCAGTTGGCTTCCCATCCCCCGGTGGCCCAGGGCACGATGGAAAGTTCTGGGTTAGAATTTCACTCCATGTTCCTGTATGCTGTGCTCACCAGCCCCAAGCACATGCACTCAAGGTTCACGGATCTGGCCATGGCCATGTGGCTGACTGAGAAGGGACAGTAGTCTTTGTCCACGAACGAGCACAGTGAGTGGGGTGGCAACAAGCATTTACTGGGCATGTTGTAGGCCAGGCACTTTGCATAAATGACCTAATTTAACCCAACAACCTTCTGAGATACTATTATTTTCTTTATTTATACATGAGGAAACAGGCTCAGAGAGGTTGAGTAACTTGCCCAAGTTCATACCAGTAGGGAGGGGCAAATCCAAGATTTGAAGACAGCTCTTTTTGAGTCCAAAGCTCTTCCCTCTCTCTTCCCCACCCTCCCTAGCAGATCTCTAGAACAGAAACCTCCCTGGAAAGCTCAAGGTCTGTTAGAGGTCTTGACTGTCGAGAATGGAACAGGAGCATCTAAGAGTCTGCCAGCCCGGTGATGGAGCCTGACAAGGCAGCATGCTCAAATGACCCACTGATGGCTGGCAGCCAAGCTCCCAGGGGGGCATCCTGCTGCCCAGAGTAGGGGGACTCGGGCATCCCGGGTGCTGCCTACCTTCCTGCAGCTTCACGCTCTGGAGGTAGAGGGGGTTCCTCAGGACACTGCAGCGACCAGGCTCATCCTCCTTGGTGAAGAGCAGCAGATCCGAATAGGCAAACAACGTCACCTGCAGCAGAAGACAGTAGGTAGAATCAGCTGCTCCGCTGTGCCCTGGACATGGGCAGCCACCACCTTCCCTGGAGGTCTGGGTACCGCGTCCTTGTCATCTCAGGCAGAACCAGGAGCAACTCCAATGTGGCTCAGCCAGCAGGAGATGGGCCCTGCAGTCCAGACAGCCTGGCAGCCCCTAGTTTTCTCTACTGCCCCTCCTCAAAGCAGGCAAGAATAAGCAAGAAGGACAAACAGCCCTCACCCTCTACAGTGAGCACCTTCCACCTGCTCCTCTCCTGCCGGGCCCAGAGCCGGCTCCTGGACCGGCCCGGGGCCTCCAGCTGTGCCTGCAGGCTCCTCTCACTCGCGCCTGAGGTGATCCACAAATACCCGGCAGGTGATTTTAACCGCATTGAGAAACTAGCTCAAGAAAAGCCAGTTACTTGCATTCCCATACGGACTTGTACACAGCTCTCACCTCCTGTGCACACTAGCTGCTCCAAAAACAAAGGAAAAAGCCATTTTTAGATATTATAGGTAAACCGACAGACGTGCTGGGCATACTTTTAAGCTAAAACAACTCACTCGATCCTCTACTGCCCTAACCGTTTACACTGTTTTTTGTTTTGTAAATCCTGAAGTAGCCTTTAGTTAAAAGCAATAAAATCCAATTTTAGATTCTCCCCAGAAACACAAAGTAGCATTCATTCTAGGACTGCTTTGTGATGTCCAAGCCAGACCCTTCCTCCCTTCTGAAGTAAGAAAAGTCAGGCAGAAAGGCTTGGTGCCCACTGAAGGATTATTAGTGACATTTAAAACGCCAATGTTTAACCACCAGACTGTTAAAGATGACCCCCCAACTCCACCTCTAAGACTCTTCCTACAGAAATCAAATTGGAACACAGAAGGAAGTTCTCAGTAGCATTTTTGTGATTAAAAACAAAAAAACATAAAAAGAGAATGGATAAAATAAATTATGCTGCTTTTGAATGGTACAATTTTAAGCAACTATTAAAAGAACAAAGTAGGGCTATATGGGCAGAAATAGAACTCAGTCAGTCATAAATTGAAATATTGCAATGTGCAAAAATACCTGGAGTATAAAGCAATTTTGTAAAGCAAAACCATAAATCTCTCTATACACATTCCTTAAATATCTATGATACTCACCACTCTCCTCACTCTGGGGAGTGGGGGCTTACTTTCTACATTTCTGTTTAATTTGCATTGTTTTACAGTGAGACTGCTCCTTCTGTAATTTTAAAAATATGTCATATATATTCCAAGGCCCACTTGATGGCTTGAGTGTTGCACAGACACAGAGATTGAGAGGACCAGGCCATAGAAAAAATAGGAGTACGTCCTTGAGCCCAGGTGTCTCCATGCTCCTGCTTCACCAGTGGGGCCCAGACATGAAGGCTCTAGAACTCTGGGCTGGAAGGGATGTTTTTTGTTTATTTTTTTTTTAAGAGAGAGAGGGACAATGAGAGAGAAAGAAAGAATCAATTTTATTTAGGTTTTCATCTGTTTTTGTTGCTCCAACACTTAGTTGAGTATATGGTGCTGGGGTTTGAACCTGGGTCTTTGCACATGACAGGCAAGCGCAGTAACCACTGAGCCACCACTCCAGCCCCCTGGAAGGGATCTTAATGTGATATATATGACCCCCTTCCCAGCACTGCCCTGTTGCAATACAAACCAACAGAAGCCTCCATTTGTTGAATAGTCTCTAGGTCCTCACTTAAATAACATCATCATCCTTTACAGACGAAGACACTACAGCTCAGAAAGGTTAAGTGACCTATCTATGGCCATACACCCAGTGACCACTATCCAGGTCTGGCTGATCCTAAAGTTGTTATTACACAGAGAGGTAGCAATATGCCTACAACTGGCCTGTCCCCCACTGAAAGTGAAAGAATTCAAACAGGATCAAACAAATAAACAAAAAAAAAAAAAAAAAAAAACAGTAAAGGGAAGGGAAGAAAACAACCAAGAATTTAAAGAGTTTAGAAGGGTTCAAGCAGTTAGCTGTCTGGAAAGAGGAATACAAAGTCCAAGCAAAGGAAAGAGGATGCTATACTAGCCGGAGCACTAGGCAAACTCTCAGGTTCCTGCAAAACGTGCCCCCAAACCAAGGGAAATCTGGCTGTCACCTCTGGACACACAGGGAAGCTGGCAGGGGAAGATTCAGAGGAAACATCCTTCCAGGAGCCTAGAAAGTTAAAAAAAAAAAAAAAAAAGGCCCAGGCCCAAAGAAGGCTAGATGTAGGGGCAAGCAACAGGAACCTCAGGCAAGGTAGGAAAAGCACCAGGCTACTGCCCCAGCCCAGACTCCCAGAGCAGAGAATATGGTCTAGACAGGAAGTGATTAAGGCATGAGTGAAGAATTTCCCAAAGGTTGGGTTAGGGAAAGGACAGAGCTGGCACACAACTGGAGGTCACACAGAGGGCAAGTGTGCCAGAGGAGGGCCTGGGGACCCCCTCCCATCTCACCAGCATCCTGCTGGTCTCCTCTCTAGGAGGAGCCTCAGTAGCCTCCAAAAGGGTGAGGCCTGGCTCCAGGGTCCAGTTACCTGCTGCCTTCCCCCACTGGCCACGGGGGCCTCCATGTGACTTGCCCATACTGGCTCCAAGGGCACATCTATTTTCCAAAGGGTCAAGGACTGAGGGATCGCTTGGTTAGGGAATCCTTTCAACTTGGAGAGTTCTGTCTTCTCCTGGGAACCTGGCCTCAAGACCAGGATTGGCAGAAAAGGCCTTGGTGACTTAGTTAATGGTAAACCCAGTGAGTCAGTGTTAAAAAGAGGGCGTGTCTGTTTTGGGCGGCTTAGAATTCCTGCAACTTAGCACAGGGTCTGGCTGCATGGTAGATGCTCAGTTGTTGTTATCTAAATGTATAAATGAAGCTGTTCCAAAAGGCTGATTTAACCTTTGGGCACGTGCAGCAAATTCATGACTTCTGGGGCAAAGGGCGATGAAGGTAGTTCATTTGGATCAGCGCACAGACAATACAAACGTGCACATGCCCAGAGAAGACAGGAGACAAAGAAGCAAAGGGGAACATTCCAGAAATAAAGACTTCTGTCAAAGGTAATGGAGAACATCCACAATTTAGCCCTTTCCAGAAAACAAAACCACTGCTCAGTGGGGCTGCCTCTTCAGATTCAGTAACTTCCAGGGAAACTATTAGCTGGAAAGTTACAGAGAGAATTGGGCACAGTGACACAAATCTGTAGTCCCAGCAATTTGGGAGGCTGAGAGAGGAGGATCGCAAGTTTGAGGCCAGACTGGGCAACTTAGTGAGACTCTGTCTCAAAAATTTTTTTAAATATGAATAAGAAGGTGCAGATCGGTGGTAAAGTGCTCCTTAGTTCAATACTCAGTACAAAAAAAAAAGTTTCAGGAAAGCAATTATCAGAGATGATTATTGAGGGCCCAATCAATACTAAGATTCTTTGAAGTTACCCAAATCCTTTTGGAACTGGTTTCTATTTTTAGCCTGAGTAACACTATAGGGTACCAAGATCCTCATATTCAGATGCTATCATGCTTCAAGAGAAAGGAATATATTTATTTTACTTGTCTTCAAACCACTTCCTTCGATCTTCAATCAGAGGAGGAGAATAGTTCTTGGTTCTAAGGTTCCAAAGATCCACAAGGCAAAGATTTTTTGGATGAACTTTAACTATGGCTATGGCTTGTGCTTCTCTGTTTATAAACAGACATGTCACGGCAGCATGGAAGGCATTACTGAGCCGGAGCGCCAAGTGCAAATCCTGACTCCATTCCTTACCAGCCTTGAGACTGGTCCCAGTTAATCTCACGGGAGCCGCGGTTTCCTCGTCTACAGAGTGGGGACAATCACGCTTGCAAGAGCTAACTGGGAGCAAGAACATAAAAGGCAAGAGTGCTCAATATGTGCAGGTTTAGTAGCAAGTGAAGTTAAAGGGTGAATTTAGACAGATGCATGTGGTTCAGGGTGGCTGCCATTCCTAACCACCTTGTTCAGGGTCTGACGAATGTGCTACCATGCTTCCTTGTCCTTGAGCACCTGACAGCTTCCTCACCAAGCACAGATCCTAAAACTCAAGTCCCCCTCACTTAGTTGAGCTCTTACTCCTACTAAGGCAGTTCAGAAGATTCCCTGAAATTCTTAAGAACGTTCCCAAAGGAGAGGTCCAGAAAGTTGGTGAGCAATACTAGGCTGGTAGGATTAAGTACATGGTCTCCCCCAAGGAAAGACAATGCTGATTTGGCCTGCTTGTTGGAAAAGAAAACAAAAACAAAGTCAACCTGGCTCAAGCCACGTTCACATAGAAGGCCCAAGATGCCTAGGCTGAGGGCTCAGTCCACCTAAGGTCCTGCTCCGGCTGCCGCAAATACAGACTAGCCTGCAGTTCAGAAGGCAGGATGAAATAAGAGGGGAGAAGTTACAAGAGCCAGCAATGGAGCTGGGGCCGCACACAGACGTCCTGCCCACAAGTTTCATCATCTTTCCACTCAGCTCTGCAGAGCCAGTTCTGCAGCAAGCCCTCGGTGCTCTATCTGGGCCCCCAGACAGCCAGGAACTTCTATTCCCAAGTAGTTTACTGGGGCCGAGCTGGCCACCTCTGGGACTGCATGGGTAAGCAATACGCTCCCAGCCGGAGAGAGGCAGGGGCCAGCTCCCAGGAAGAATGGCCTGGCCTGCACCCTGATCCCTGCTGGCAGAGACAGAACTCAGAAATCACAGCCTGATCTCTCAGAAGCGGATTTGGGATTGGGGTTAATACAGACTCAAAAAACTCGAGGAACTGATGCGCCTCTAGAAATTCTCTTCGGCTCACAGCTTTAAGCTTCTCACCCACAAAGCCACTCATCACAGCCGGGATGAACTGCCATCTCTTCTCCTTAGAGGAAGCCAGGATAAAGAACAGGACGTGCTTAGGGGTTAGGGGGGCATGTTCTAACCATCGGTGATGTGCTAAACAGCTCTGATAGGTGCGCTCTCTCTCGCTGGAAGTGTACCCGGAAAAGCTGGGTGGCCATTCAGTGAGGAGAAGGTGGGGAAGCGGGGAGGTCAGAAGAGTGGTCAGGTTTCCTCCCCCCTGAGACTGTTTAATTCCAACATCTTCAGGAGGAGAGAAAAGCCAGGGGCCTGAGGGTGGCCAGGGATGTCCAGCAGGAAAGGCGCTGGCGGCATGTGTGCATCTTACCTGGGTAGCCTTGTTCCTCCCCTCGTACAGCAGCAGCTCCTCCGACAACAGGAGGGTCCGGGCAGGGTTACAGAGATCTAGAGGCTGAGAACAAAGCACAGCTTCAGCTGAGTGAGCAATATGAAGAGGCCTGGGGACAGCAGGCAGCTTGCCAAAACCAGCCACAGAGAGAGGACGCCAGCCCTCCCCCACCAAGAACCCCACACCCCACACACTATGCACAAGATGGAAACAGAAAGACAGATGCTCCTGTCCTGTGTGGAACTGTGGCTGTCACCTTCTCCACCAGCCCTCACTGTGACAGCTGTGCTCTGACAGGAAGTCCAACCACATGCTTAGGTCCCCGGCATCTCCCCCGCGCCCGCCAGCTGCCCGCCCCCTACTCGGGGCTACCGGACCTGACCAGCCCCCACACCCCTCCTCTGTCCTGTTCTCATCTCACAGGAAGATCCCTGTTGTCAGGCCCTGGAGGCATCCTGAGAGTCACATGCCACATGCCAAGAGACATGGCCACTGGGGTCCCTTCAAGTTCTGTCCCTGCAGTGCATTCATAACATAACACACTAACACACGAGCTGACTGATGCCTTCTTAGTCATCAATTCTCTAGGGACCAATTCCTACCCAAACTTCTCACCCCATCATCCTGTCCTGTGCAGCCTGGAGAGAGCTCGTTGCACTGTAGCTTCCAGGAGGAGGTGACTGCGTGGGTGTGCATTTATGACATGGCCTTAACAACCCAACCTCAAGCAAGGGCCCTGAAGAAAGACAACAAACAATCCCCACTCCTCACAACAACCTCAACGGATCTGATAAAAAAGCCAGAGAGGCAAGACCTAAATGAATATGTGCTGTCTGGCTGTCATTAAAAAACATTCAAGGGCTGGAGTGGTGGCTTGAAGGTTACAGCACTTGCCTGGCATGTGCGAGGAAGCAAGTTCAAACCCCAGCACCAGGTACACAATGAAGTATTGGGGCAACAGAAGGCACATGAAAAACTAAATAAAATTGATTCTCTCTCAAAAAAAATTTTTTTTCAAAAAGAGGCAAAAAAAAAAAAAACGTGTTTTCAGGGAAACATACCCTGATAAAACTAAAAATATGCAAGGAAAATGTTTCTTCTCAGGCCAGGCTGGGAAGGAAGAGCATATGATCAGGAGGAGACACTCAGGCTTCATACAGGCAGCAACAAACTGATCTTTTATCATTGTAATTATGTGCTAAATTGCACATTTAAATATTATGCCCTTTTTAGTTTATATATTTTGCAATTTTAAAGTTTCCATAACTATTTTTAAATCAATTTAAGTTTTTTATCAAAATTTTAAAAACAACAAATAATCCTCAGGGATGCCAAGACCTTTGTGTCACATCCTAGAAAGAAACCAACAGAAGAGCAGAGGTCAAGCTGGGCACAGTGGTGCATGCCTGTAATCCCAGCAGCTCGGGAGGCTGAGGCAGGAGGATCACAAGTTGAAAGCCAGCCTCAGCCACTTAGCGTGGCCCTAAGCAACTTAGTGATACCCTATCTCAAAATAAAAAAAAAAAAAAAGGTTGGGGATGTGGTGAAGCCTCCCTGGGTTTAATCCCTGGTACAAAAAAGAAAGAGAGAAAGAGAAAGAGAGAGAGAGAGAGACGGACAGACAGACAGGCAGACAGGCAGATCAGGCCCTGCCTATAGCCATTAAGGGAGAATTTTGTTGCTGGCCACAGACACACAGTGTCCTATCCAACTGGTGTTCTGAGACCCTACAACAAACCCAGGATGGGATGCCAAGGAGGGCATGGTCAGAAATAAAGTGACACCCTTGGTACCGTGTCACCTCTGTGTTGCTGAGGACAAACAAGTGGACTCTTCTTGGAACACAGTTTGTCAACAATGTAAAGGGACCTTAACACACACCATGGCCTAGTCTTTCCACAGCCGGGAATCCTTCCACAGGTAAATTATCAGATAGGCAATTCATACACAAGGATTTTCATTACAGAGTAGATCACAACAGCAACTATGATTCAGGAGCAAATGCATATCATATTGTTACTTATGTGCATTTATGAATGTACAACAACTCAGCTCCTTAATAAAAATTTTTAAAAAGCAACAAGAGGTGCTGAAGAGGTGGCTTGACAGTTACAGTGCTTGCCTGTCATGCACAGGTAAGCGAGTTTGAATCCTAGCACCATGTATGCAGCGAAGTCTCAGAGCAATGAAGGCCACATGAAAAACTGAATAAAAATTGTTTCTCTCTCTCTCACTGTCCCTCTTTCTTAAAAAAAAAAAAAGCAACAAGATATAGAATAAGATCTGTTTTTGGTACACACACACACACACACACACACAAAGACGTCTCAGTGTCCATACTGGTTCTATCTGGTTGAATAAAGATGTGTGTATGTGTGCATGCGTGGTGCTGGGGACCGAAGCCAGGGCTTCATGCATGCAAGACAAGCACTCCACCCCTGAGCCACATCGCCAGCCCAAAGAGAAGTGAGAGAAATGTAGGAGAAGCGGTAGAACTGGAGAAGAGGGGAAATCCGAATAAATCTTGGACCACACAAACTCTCCTCCAGTCAGTTCCAAACCAAATATCGGCAGAGCCGAGGAGCAGCAGCCTCAGCGAGGGGCCCCGTGACACAGGAGCACCTGTACATGCCTGCCCTGGGTCAGAGAAAGGGGAGGACAGGAGAGGCCCCTCTCATTGCTGCACATGTTGCTGAGCGTCCTCCTGGAAGCCTTGGCTTGCTCACACGACCTTAGAACCCTGAGCATCTGAAGCCCTTCATTGGTCCCAAGAGAAGAATCCTAAGTCTTGGGGCTACGGCCCCTCCTTGTGTCCACTTCCTCCTGAGGGAACCCTTGGGGCCAGCCCAACAAGCTCACCTGAACAAAGATGGGGAACACCAGGACTTTGGGAGCCAGAGTGACGTAGGTGCCGTAGCTTGAGTGCGTGGCATGCGGCCTCAGGACCGGGCAGTCCTGGTAGTTCCCATGGCCCTTCACAGTCTGCACCGTCTTCATCAACCGAGACTTCTTCCCCAGGCCCGTGTAGGACTTTCCTTTACTGGGACTCCCTGATTCTGGGGAACAGAGATGGGGGGCGGCAGTGAGGCATCTCCATCATCCCTGCCAAGGATCCCCTCTGTAGATACAGGGAACGCAGACTCAGCCCACACCACAGACCTTGGGTCAGGCTCAGGCCCTGTGCAAAGAGAACTCAGGGAGCTCCAGCAGGATTTTAGCCTCAAGGCAGCACCCACCCTCCAGTGAGAGACATTAACAGGGGAACAAGCAACTCCAGTTGGGACAGAGCTGGGAGCCAGCAGCTGTGACCAAGGCAGCAGTCCCCACCTGGTGACCCCAGCCCTGAATCCCCTGTATCCACTTAATGACCTCCTGTTTTAAATATCAAGAAAGTGCTCATAGTTTAAACATTAGAGGACCTGACTTCACCATCCTACAGTCCACATGGAACAATGAGTTGGAGCAGAGGTGACTGTCCTGTTGGTAGGGCATGTGTTTGACCCCTTTGCCACCAACCCAGTCCAGCTGGCTCATCCACTGCACCCAGGGCAAAGATCCATTCTCAGTAGTGGTGGTGGAAGCAGTGGGCTTTCCTAGGATGTACCGGGGTCTGCCCACCACCAGCCAAGGAAGCCAAGCCACCTGGCTCACCACAGTGTGACCTATGAAGTAGCATTTGCTGTGCCTGTTCTTGTACGGAGCAGCCAGGTGGCTATTCTCAAATCCAGCTCCCACCTCTAGCTCAGCGACTGCAGGAGGCTCACTTCACCCCCAGAGTCTTGGTTTCCTCAACAAGTATAACAGGGCCAGGGCCATGAGACTGTTCAAGGGTTAAGGGGAAGGAAGCTCTGAAGCAAGTCCCTAGAAGAGTGCCTGGGACCAGTGAGTATGCAGTGGCAGTTAGCTGCTACATGTCCTTTTCTGTCATTGTCAGTCTCCTACTTGGAAAAGCAAATTTGGAAATCAGGCACCCCATGGAACTCAGGAAAGCCTAGACGTCACAACATCGAGATGGTCCTCTGCTTGGCCACTGGCTCACACATTAGTATAGTCATAAAAAGGAGAAAGAAAGAGAGTGAGAGAGCAGAAGGCCACAATAGCAAAGGGAGATCCCTAAGGGGACACTGGACACACACTTGCCCTGAACGAGGAGTGGTGTGCGAGTCTTTATCACGTCCCACCAGATGGGCAGAAGTAGAAAACCGAGAGTGGCTAGGAGGTCAGAGACTCCCAGACGCAAGGAGGGGACAGAGAAGCCTCAGGCTCCGGGTGCACCCAGACTGTGCCTAAGGGTCCTGCTGCCTGGGGACCCAAACAGGCCCTCCATATGACCCCAGTACCCAGCCTGGTCCCAGCTCCAGGCTTCCTTCTGCCCCTCAGCCCTACAGCAAGGGATAGGGGGTTGACAGGTGGCCTGACCCAGCTGCACCACAGGGAAGCTCCCCACCAACGCAAGGCCAGACCTGGAGGAAACACTCAGCCCCCTCAGGCTTCACACTTGCTTCCTCCTCCCACCCAGGGCCCCTTCTCACCCCAAGGTGAGAAAAACAAGTCAACTACTCCCCCAAAGAGTGACCACTGATCGTAGGCAAATCTGGGGGCGGCACTTAAACCACAATAACTCAAACCATTTCCTGCCTCTACAAGGAGCTGCTTAAAGAGAGCAGGAAGAACCAGAGCTCAGGTGCAGGGGCCAGGCAGAAATCACACAGCTCTTCATCTGCTCTGGCCCCAGAGGGTTCTGCGCTGCCAGGTGCTGGAGGCTAGGCTGGGAAGAATCCATTCTAAGTTCCAAGTCTGCATGTGATTAGAATGGAATAAGACCCCTGAACTTGAACACCAACTTCTCAAATCAGAGACTGGCTGTGCAACCCAGAACAGGCTCCTGCCCCCTCTGAGTCAGTCTTCTCCATTGCAAAGTGGAGATCATACCAATTTCTGCCTCAGCTGGCCCAGGGCCAGTGGGAGCTCACACAAAAGGTCTGTTGGGAAAGAGCTCAGTGGGCTATACCAGAGCACAAGTGCATGACAGATGACCTCAACCCCTAAGCTACTGAGTAAGCCACACATCTGGACTGGCAGAACGGCACAAGGGACTGCTGGGCCTCACATCACACTGGAGCCACAGGGTCAACCTGGAACTGGACAGGCTAATTTGACAGAGCCAAGCCCAGACCAAAGAAGTCAAGACCACACAGAACTGACAGGTGGGGACAGAAGCCAACCAGACCAAAATTAAAGAAGGGGACCATTTGCACATAGCAAAATCTGGGCCCTGGGCCCCAAGTCTCAGACTTCTAAAAGAATCCATTTCCTCCCTTCCCTGGCTCAGCTACCCATGGCTATCAAAGAATCTTCACCTTGGACCTCAAACGTCAGTCAACTAATTACCTGACCCTTCAGAGAAGAAAGGTCTGCTTAGCCCCATTTTATAGACAAGGAAACTGAGACCTAGGGTGGCTGGGCAACTTGTCCAAGGACATTCAGCTGGAAAATGATAGGAAGCAATAGCTAGGTGGCAGTCATGCCCCACAGCCCCATCTCCACAGCCCCTGGTGATGTGGGACAGGTGGGTGTGGCTCTCCAGCACCAATTCTCCACGTATTTTTTTTTTTTTTTTAAGAACAGTCCAGAGTGCAACCCGGTTGCCGAGCTCCGTGAAGGCAAACTCATTTACTTCCCACCTGCTACTTGCTATGATGACTCTGGTCCAAGCCCCCACCTCACCGCTTTATCCTCCAACACCTGTTCACTGGCCAAACAGTAATTACACAGCTTTGCTCTCTGCTTCCGAGGCAAGCCCTGGCAGCTAGCCTGCCCTGGCAGCATTAAATCTGAAACCAGGCTGCCTTCACAGGGCAGGGGACAATGCCAAGGGCACCAGTGGCCCCAGGGAACATGCCAACCACAGCCAGACAGGTGCCCCAGGCCCCAGAAGGGCACCAAACCCCCATTCAACCCAGGTTGGTTCAACCCTCCTCCTGAAAGCCAGAGGGGCCAGCCTTCACCTCTGGACAACACCAAGTGTGCTTCAGGGAAGCTTTGTGCCCTGAATTTCACTTCCTCTGAACCCCAGGACTGGAAGCACAAAGCCTTAATCCCCGGTAAAGAGCAAAGATCTCCCTGGATACCAGAGGGATTATTATTACAAAGAGTAAACAAAAAACAGACAAGATCTTGATATAATACTCTGGAAAAGTTACCGTTGTTATTAACAACACCAAAATTTCCCCAAGGCTTAGACATCTGTTCCCTTCTTGGGATTACATTCTCAGAGAGGAACGGAAACATGGACAGAGGTTGGAAGTGACCATAGAAGTATTTCTCAGGCTGAGAGGGAATCAACACCAGACCACCCAGCCCATGGTAATGTGCCCACACCAGGTGACACACCTCCCCAGTGCCCTTATCCCACACCCAGGCTTCAAACACATAGAGTCAACTGGGGCTATTCCCCTCCAATCAATCACTCAACCAAAATTTTATTGAGTGTCTGCTGGCTGCCAGGCCCTAGATCTGGCACTAGA
The DNA here is from genome assembly GCA_004027875.1 of Aplodontia rufa. Lineage (NCBI taxonomy): Eukaryota > Metazoa > Chordata > Mammalia > Rodentia > Aplodontiidae > Aplodontia > Aplodontia rufa. Next base: position 9,591 of record PVKS010004472.1, on the reverse strand, counting down.
CCCAAAAAAATATAACAGGCCAATCCCCGCCCTTAAGGAAGTCACCATTTAGCAGGGACATCCTCACTCTCTAATCTAATGTGCCGACTAAAAGCGTTTTAGACACTTTGTTGAATCATGATCCGAGCCTTCAGTTCCAGCAGACTAGGCCCACCCAAGTGCACCGAGACCTCAGAGTGGAGAGGAAGAGGTTGGCTTCCTTCAGGGACCAGGCGCCTAATGGGAGCCCTTCTCTCAGAGGGCACAAGCACTCTTCCCAGGACCACAATAGGAATCATCTTCATGCCCCCAGTAGAAGAGCAGGGAAGCAGGGCTGCTGAGAAAAGGGCACTCTTGAAGAAGGAGGCCCAGTGTTGTAAAGACACCAGAGCAAGGCCTCCAGCACAGCCAGGGCAGGCATCAGAGGTCACCTGGCGAGGCTCTCTCAACCCTCCAGATACCAGCAGGACTTCCAAGTCACAGCTCTGTGGCAGGAGCAGAGGACCTAAAGGAGTGCCCACCAGACCAAGTATCAGGTCCCACTCGTCAGTTTTCCTGGGAGAAGGAGCTGGTTTTGAGTCCAATTTCCATTCCTGGCCAGAATTGGAAGGCCGAAGGAGAAGAATCCATCAAACAGCAGAGACCTTATGTGCTTCTAGGATAACCGCCCTTTGTCACATCTCAGCACGTAGGCTATTGCTCAAAACATGTGCTCATTTAATCTGTCCAACAACTCTCTGCATAGGAATTATTGGCCCCATTTGCTAGATGAAGAAACTGAGGCTCAGTGAGGACACATGACTCAAAGTCACAGAGTTGGAACTCCAACCTAAACTTCCCAGTTGCACACTCCATGACTCCCCTCCCTGTGGCCCAATTACGCTTCCTACAGCTCCTAACAAATATGTAAGAAAGGAGAATGCTCAGCTGAACACCTGAGTCCTGAACACGTGTTCTCTTGGATAGCTCTGATAAGTCCCTCTCTTCCTTCTCATTTCCACTTCAAGGAAAAACATGGTAGTTCAGCAAGGGAGAAAAAGTACCGGGAGGAAAGAGGGTCTGCCTCAACATGCCAGGCAATGCTGATTTCAACAGGTCTCTGAACTTGAAGGAAGAGGGTGGGCCAGGCCTCCACCATCTGTGTAGGTTGAGAGGGCCCAGAAGTAGTGGACAGCTCACCTTCAGGGATGGTATCCTCTTGGTACACAGGCCGCAGCAGCTGCAAGGGAAAGACAGGAGAGCCAGCTTAGCCCATCAGGCAGCTGGACCAGGCCTGGGGCACAGGAAGCAGAGCATCTCAGGGCAAGTTCTGCTGACCAGATGATGGAGGGGGCCTGGAGGGAACCCAGAAGCCCAGAACATGAGAGCAGAAAGAGGCTGTATGTGCCATAAAGTCTAACCCCTTGGCGAGACCCCAACTTCCTTTACAGTGGCTTGTTCCAAAGTGCATTCCATGAATCATTAGAATGGGGGATCTTAACAACCACCACTGAGGGGGGCCACAGTGGAGGTAGTTTAGGGCAAGCTGGGTAAAACAAGGTTCCACCACCTTCTTTACTGAACCTTGAGCAGGCCAAGGTGCATTGGGAATCTCCCCAAAGGGAAGCATGGGATCCCCAAATATGCGTGACCTCATAACACTTTTCCCAGAATATCTCATGGGATTAATGTTTTGGGTACATGCTCCATCATCCCACCATGCGACCAAACAGCCTCTGCTTTCACACCTCCTCCAACAGAGGGCTCACCATCTGCCAAGGCAGCCCATCCTCCACGGAAAAGCACAGGCTGACATCTCCCAGCCTGTGCACCCCCTGGCCCTGAGGCTACACAGGCCCGCTGCACTCTGTACCCAGACAGTTTTGGAAAGGCCCAAGCTAGATCAGGCCCCATCTCCTTGATCAACACTCCCCGCCCCTTGCAGCCTCCTCTCAACACAATTTTGAATCTACCAGACCCCTGGCCTCCCACAGGGACCCAATACCCTTCCCCGTTGCCATGTTAGCTGTCCACACCTGGCTCCCAGGGTTCAGTGGAGCCAGGATAATGTAGTTGGGGTCGGTGGGGGCGGTAGCGCGGGACAGTGCAGGTAGGGTGTGCTGGCCCCCACGCTTGGCCACCTCGGTGTAGCGCTCCCAGCCTCCGAGCAGCAATCCATCTGAGCTGTCACACACCAGGTGGCAGCTGTGGCGCTGCTCGGGCCGTGCCTGGGCCCCATGGGTGCAGTTCTTCTCCCTCTTGTTGGGGGGCAACTGAAGGTCATGTGTTGACTTGCAGGAGGCTCGCCGTAGGACCCCGCCATCTGGCCCGGGCTTGACCTGGGGAACCATGCGCCACACAAGCAGGATGATCTCGCTGGGGCAGCTCCTGGAGGTTGGGGGATTGCATAGAGAAGTTGAGTGCAGGGTAGACTAGACCAAAGAAAGCCAGGGTGGGGCTTCAGGGCCAAGAGGAAAAGGTGGGGAAGAGGAAGCAAACCCAGGAGTAAAGTTCCCGGTGACAGGGCAAGAAGGGATGTAAGAGGCCATTTAAAGCAGAGACAGCAAAGAGATCTCTTGGGTCAACTCTAACGTCAGCTCACTCAACGGTGCCTGAGAAGGACCCGAGGCCAAGGCCAGGTTCAACAGGAAAGAGAACCATATCCATATCCTCATGATGCCTGTTGCAGGTAAGACACAGCAAGCAGGAAAGACAACTGCCTACATGCAACCATCATCTAGATATTCTAGAAACAAACCCAAACGGAACCATTAGGGTTTTACTCCAGGGGATCAGATGTAAAGGGCCCAACATTTTAAATTTTTTAATTGTTCAGTTGAAACATTTACAACATCTACACGCCCTTAAACAAAGGGCTTAGCTCTTAGGTCACAGAAATAATTAGCTAAAGTGGAAAGCAACCCCCGGAGCTATGTCATGAACCATGGGGTCTGTTTAAGAGCTTCTCCCCTGCTGTTTGCTCTGGGATCCAAAATTGCTCTGAGCCTGAACCTTCCATTTTCAGGGCAAGAAGCGGATTCCCTGAGGAGCAGAGTGAATTGCTCTCAGCTGCACAAAGGAGGGACCAGCAAGAGAAAGACAGGACGAGGCAATGTGCCCAGGGCTGGAATGAGGGTTATGTGCCATCAGCCTGAGGCCCCAGGCCACCCGCTGCCCCTGTCACCGGATCTCATGTGCCAACTCCACACATTTCCAGTGCTCCACCGGCCTTTCATTCAGCTGCAACACAGTGTCCAGCTGCTGCAGCCCCGCCTGCTCTGCCGGGCCCCCTGCAGGGACAAAGAAAACCCATTCAGGGACCCCTAAAGCCCAAGTCCCCCTCAAAGGACCTGGAATCCTTTGCTTCCATGGAGATTTCAGACAAGAACCACCCTTTTTCTCTGTGTCTTTATCTGTGAAATGCAGGGACAAACCGGGTGGCTCTCTATGCCCTTGAAGGAAGGCAGCGTTTGCCCTCACCTCCTCCCCATTGGCCACGCCCCAGGGCTGGCTCACAGCTCTGCTGTCTGCCCTTTCACCCAGGGCCCTTCCCTCCACAGGGCCTCCCAGTCCACTGACAGCCCTCCTCCATGGCCAGGCTCACACCTGTCATTCATTCCTCCCACCTAACCTCCTTCCCTGGGCAGGCAAGCGGACCCCCTGATCACTGAGCCCTCGCTTCTGCCCAAAAAACTCACACTCTGTGATGAGAAATCTTTCATGTGTGAGAAGCGAAGGAATGGTTAATTTTGTGTCAATCAGGCTTACATCAGGATAAAATAGCAAAGCCAAATACAGTTCATAAATGACTCTCATTTTCCAATGTAGCCTTTACAGAAATCAGGTTTAGTTCCTATTCAAAATGACTGAGAAACAAAATATAAAAACTTATTTTCATTTTGATAAAAAAAAAAAGAGTGGGTATATTTTCATAAACTTCAGTTTCATCTGTGGCCATTTAAAAATATTATGCTTTTCATTTTGAAACCCAGGACTCTCTGCTCCAGTTTGGGCTGTCTAGTTGTGTCCTAACTGCAAAGCCCAGGTGCTTGGCAGGAGAGGAGGGCTGGCATCTCCTGAGTTGCTCACTTACCAGAATCCACAGCCTGGACTCGGACTGGAGAGTCACAGCAGATGGTGAAGCCGAAGCCGTCTTTGCCCCTCGGGATGGTGATCTAGGACATAGCCCTGCCCAGTCACTCCCAGGAGCCGTGAGGCTGGGAAGCCCACAGGCCACACCCAGAGCCACCCTCCTCTCCAACGGAACCAGAGCCAAGAAGGAGCTTACCATCCCTATCTCTCTGTCCCTATCGTGGCCCAGGCATCTTGACACTTGGTTATGGGCCAAGCACAGAGACTGAGCACTCAGCAGGGAACCCCCGCCAATGCAGGGAGAACCTGGAATGCTCAGGGGTCTGGAAAGAGCAAGCTTGCCCTCCTTGGCACCACAAGGGTCCTTCCATGCCCCACTTCTGCCTCATGCCTTCATTCTTTCCTAGAGACCTCATGTCATTGCAGGGTTGTCCTGAGGGTCCACAGACAAAGTCAACATGGGGGCTGCCCTCCTAATCTCCAGAGGAAAGAAAAATGGGGACACACTTGCTCAGCCTCAGGCTAAGGGTCAGAGGAAGAATTCTGGGTTCATGGGCAGTCATGGCCAGGGGCCCATGGGAGCCAATCAGTGTTCCCAGCGAGGGGGCAGGTGAGGGCACAGCTGGGCTACCCAGCTGAACATGAACTAGCCGCTGGCTCTGCTGAGCCAGCAGAGCTGTGTGTGGCAGCCCCTCCTTTGAGAAGTGCCATGAAAGGGCCCTGTCACCTGGATGCTCTTTGCAGACCAACATACAGTTATTGAGCTCCTACTGCATGTCAGACTGTGCTGTGCCACAGAGGTGCAAGGCCTTGGTCTCTGCCTCCCAGAGGGGCAAGAGTGTGCCCAGAACCCTCCAAAGCAAAGCAGGGCATGACGAGCAAAACAAGAGGACTGTGCTGCAAACAGTGCTTTGTGCTTGACTCTGGAGGCCACTCCTGTGCACAACAGGACCTCAGCAAAGGCTAAGTCCATGAGGGCAGCTCAGCATGTGTCACCTGCAGAGGGATGCAGGGCACAACATGGAACATGGGCTCATCTGGGCTGCTAAGGGAATGAAGTCAGAAAAGGACAGAGGCGAGTCTCAGAGGGGGACTAGGAGAGGCACAGGGGTGTCCTGGGCAGATCAGCAAGCCTGGAGAAGGCCAAGGCACCAGGTTTGCTAGGAGACTGCTGTCTCCTTCAGGCCTGGGTACAGGCATTCACCTGCCGGCTATCCCAAGGCCAGGCTCAAGGACAGGGAGCAGGAGGACGCCCAGGGCCACCAAGACCCTTGGAAGCTGCTGGGGCCCCTGAGGCTCTGCTTCCCACCAGCCCTGGGCCTGGATTCAAAGCAAGTTTGTAAAACAGGAAATCTGACAGACAAGGGGAAGGGGGAGGGGGCAGGAAAATACCCCATTCCCATAAGAATTCTGGGAAAACACGCAGCTAAGACAGGAAGATTAAAAAAAAAATGGAAAGAAAGAAAGAAAAACAAACCCAGGAGTGTGTGGAAAGCTAGAGGAAAAGGTACAGCCATTAACTGTCCAGCCTCCTGAGGCAGAGAAGATGCAGGAGCCTCCCGGACTCCCGGAACCAGCACAGACTCCCGGGGGACTGGCAACCCACTTTTCAACCCACACAGAAGCTGGACCCCAAAGCCCTCTAGCATTTCCCAGTCCTATCCCATGACGGCACTGTGGCCCAGGACCCTGGGGCCCCAGGTTTTGGGGTGGAGGCCCCAGAGCTGAGTCTGGAGAGCAGGATATGCTACCTCATCCTGGCTCTCTTGTCCAGGCAATGACAGGAGCCCCTCCACCTTTCTGAGCATCAGCCTAAGAAGAGCCATCCCAGGGAACAGTCCAACCCAGCAGGGTGTGGAAGGAGTGGATGGAGAGAGAGTGTACGGAAGCACGCTCATCTCCTGGCTCAGCAGGAGGGGTGGCACTGCCCAAGGAAGCAGAATTATACTCTGTCCGTTGTGATCACTGACCATGTTGAGAGGGTGGTGTCCAGAGCCTTCACCCCTGTGGCCCTAGGGGATACAGTTTTTGCACGCTCATTTGATAGAGCAGGAAACCAAGGCCTGAAGTGAGACAGTACCCAGCCTTCCAGCCCTCCTCTCTAAGAAGAGCCTGAGGCGGGAGGCAGCCCTGCCCCGACTCTGGGACCTTAGCAGCTGCTGACACAGCCTGTCCTCCCTGTGGGTGGCTTTTGCTCTTTCCTATCCAGGGCAGGCTATGCCACTGCTCCCAGGTCTCAGCCATACCAACACCTCACTTCTGCTTCGCTGTCTGGTCCCTTATGCTCTTTTATGCCTGGACCTCAGTCTCCAACTGTCACCATGTACTGAACACTCCCTAGAAGGGCGCAGCAGACACTGAGCCAGGCAATTCACGTGTATTGTCTCATCCACTCTAACAGCATTGCTGGATTTTACTAGCCCTATTTTAGGTGCAGAGAGATTGAAACTCAGACAGGAAAAGTGACTTGCTCAAAGCCTGCAGCTAAAGGGGTCAGATCTGGATTTGAACCCAGGTCCAACGGAAAGTGTACCACTCTCAGCTCAGGAATGGTTTCTGATGCAGGAGCCATCTTGAACTGTGAACCCCAGGGCCCCAACAGCAGCCCACACTAGCACCACTCTGACCATCAACGCACCCTGGTCTTCTGATCCACAGTCACAAGAAGACCACGGACTCTGTGACATCCCAGCCAGTGTTCTCCCTGCCTCACCACTGTGCCACCTAAATGCTGGTGTCATGGGGGAGGGAGGGCTGCTCTTCCAGGCTCCCTGGACAGGGAGCACCCAGTGGGGCCAGCCAGGCATGATCTGAGAGCTGGGAAGAGTGGGTCCCCTGGTGGCAGGTATGGGTACCAGGGTCCCCTCTGGGCATCTTGCTGGGACCTACATAACACATGTCAGAGGAATCAGAACCCAGATTCCAGTCTGATTATTAAATCAAGTGGAGGGACTTCCTTAAACTTAAAAAATCAGAACAATTTCTGGACTCTCTTCTAGCTTGGACATCACCAAAATCTGGAACCTCTTACTTTTACCCTTGTGGGCCCCATTCCATTTTCATAAGGAAAAAGGTCTCTGCACAGTTCCAGAAGAGGCTCAGGGGTTGAAGGATCATCACTCCCCACTCTGTCCCACCTTCCAAGTCTGGAAGCCAAGAGGCCAGACCCTTTCAGGGAGGCTGGACTTCAAACCACAGCTGAAGGTGTCCAGGGTGCAGGAGGAAAGTCACACATGCATACACATACACAGAAACCCCCTGCCTACACACAGCACACGCCAACACACACAAAGGGCCAAATGGGCACTGTGGTCCCATCGGAAGTGGGCAAAGTTAGCAAAATCACAGAAGCCACCTCCAGAAGGGCCCAACCGCTCAGCCACCAAGGCATTTGCCATCTCGGACACCGGATGCCTTTTTAAACCAACACACCCGCCCCTGAGATAAAAAGAACAGAAAATCAGCTAAATAATCTCTCCACCTAGTCAGTGGTTAGGATGCAGCATGCCACTGGGCCTCACCTGCCCCTAACATAGGGCAGTAGGTGACAGGCTGGGCCTTGGGTCCAGCGCCTGCTTCTGTCCTCCCTTGAGACTGAACTGTGCCTGCAAAAAGCAGGCCAGGAGGCCTTGTGGGGAGAGGTCCTGCTGGAGTGAGTCCCCACCCTGACCCCCGACTCCCCACAGTCCCCTCAAAGGGCCAAGCACCCACCTGGCGGTAGCGGCGCTCCGAGCACACCTTGCAGAGCCCATTGAAGCGGTTCATGGCTGCAGGTCCTGCCTCGGCTGCCGCCCCATGAAAACCCAGCTCTCCCCCCAGCAGCAAGAGCCCGCACTGCGCCCGTCAGCCTGGCATGACCGCCCTGGGAAGCCGCCCCACAGAAGAATGGCAGGAAGTCACCTCTCACCTCCCCAAGCCCTGTCTGCACTGTGTGCCTCTGCAGATAAGCCCGAAGGCTTCCTGAAACCTCAGAATGACAAGGAAGAGGGAGAGTTTTATATTAAAATTCCTGTCAACTAGTTAGTATTCCCCGGGCCTGGCGGGGAGAGGGCGCCTTTGTTCTGGCTGCATTCTCCGCCATGGGCCACTTTGTGATTCCAATGTTCTCACAAACACCCCTCGCTGCCTGCCCAGGAGAACCCAGGCAGAAAACAACCCCCTCCACCTCCCCTGCAAGTGCCAGGGTCCCCTGTAGCAATTAACCCAGCCTAGAGAATCCGAGGAAGCCTTGGGGGCTTGCTCCTGAGGACATCCCATCTCAAAACAGGGAACATAAAACATTTGGAGGCTGAGCACTGCCTGCCGTTCAGCAGCTATTTAAATCAGTTTGTCTACATAAGAGAGTTACATTAAGAGTCTGATTGTATATGCACCATACAGGCAGTGTGGAAGGGGTTTCCAAATCATTGGACAATCCAGACTCCTCAACTGAGCAAAAAAGAAACTGAGACCTGGAGAGGCTGCCACATGGCAGGGTGGATCCAGGCTGTCTCTTGCCTGTGGTTCCAGGATCACATCATACAGAGTAGTTCAACCCTACCTGCCCACCTGTGACCTCATGTCAGAGGCTATCCTGGGTTTGGTTGCTGTGGGACTGTCAACAGGTGACCCAGGTTTCTGGGCCTCCATTTCTCCATGTTCAGTGTGGGAGTTGAACAGGTGAGTTTTGGTGGCTCTCCCCGGCCCTCTGGCAATCACACCCCTTTTGCTGAGCCCAGTGGACATCTCTGAGTGTACAAACTCAGGGGAAAGCCAACACACTTCAGAAGAATGTTCCCAGGGGCTCAGGCTTGGGCACAGAATCTAACATGAAGTGGAACTTTCCTGAGCCACCCAGGAGCCTGCAGCATCTACGTACACGTAATTCCCATGAATCTCAAAGTGCCTCCCCAGTGGCCATTTTTTCTGTGCTTGGTCAACAGAGAGAAGGAAGAAGGTCTTTGCAGCTACTCCTCAAGTCAGATGAAGCTTTTAAATTACTAATGAAGTAGGTGATTTTAGCAAAGTATCTGGCTACAAGATCAACTCCAGCAAATCGTTAGCATTTCTTTACACCAGCAACAAATCTGCAGAAGAACAAATCAGGAAATCTCTCCCATTCACCATCACTTCCAAAAGAATGAAATACTTGGGCATTAACCTTACAAAAGATATTAAAGACCTATTCAAAGAAAATTATCAAACACTAAAAAAAGAAATTACAGAAGACCTGAGCAGATGGAAAAACATTCCATGCTCATGGTTAGGCAGAATCAGTATAATAAAGATGGCCATTCTACCCAAAGCCCTTTACAGATTCAATGCAATCCGCATCAAGATACCTATGGCATTTTTCAGAGATTTAGATAAAGCAATTCTCAAGTTCATATGGAACAACAGGAGACCCAGACTAGCCAAAACACTACTCTATAGAAAGGAAGAAATAGGGGGTATCTCAATCCCTGACCTGAAATTATATTACAGAGCTGTAGTAGCAAAAACAGCATGGTATTGGTATCAAAACAGAACCGAAGACCAGTGGAACTGAATAGAAGATCCTGA